>JAJHUR010086008.1:0-32777 GCA_027495735.1 Lutjanus campechanus | reverse complement strand
ACCACCACCACCACCAACACCCCTCCATGCTCAGCATCTCCCTAACGGACATACAATGAGGTTCATTCTCTCCACTTGTTGCCCTCTCCCCGCATGAGTTGCTGGTGTGTCCTCCATCTTTTACACTATATCAACACATGCTTTGTACATAACTGCCCCCTGTGACCCTGGACTGAGGCTACTCCCTTCATCTGCCACCCCCACACACTTGCATGTTTAAATGACCACACATGATTGTGCTTGTATTTGTGTTTGAATGAAAGTACACTGGATGTTTGTTTGTGTTTGGAGTTGTGATGTTTCCTCTGCGGACTCTTTCTCTCCAAACTCAAGTGTTGGTCAACTTGTTGTACACAGGTTAACCTCTCCCATCCTTTTGCACCATACACTAGCAATACATAACAAACCATACTCTGTATCAAAGTGGAGAAAAACTAGAAATACTGCATTCTTTATATTTCTTAATCATAATATATCATATTTTACATTACTTGCTCAGTTTTTAAAGACAATATTTATGTGTGAATTGACTCATGATCACACTTTATTTTACTGTACACTGATAAAACATAACAAGCTGCCCTTTATATCAAATTAGTCAAAAACTAGAAGTAGTATGGGGTAATTAGGGACAGATTACAACAAAACTGTACTGTCAATTGAAATGTATTAGTTTTGTTTTTATTTTCACATTTTGTTAACTTTAGTTTACAGTAGACTTCTGTTGTAATGTGTCCAAAATGACCCTATAATAAAGACTGACAATGGTCTAATACTGTCTAATAAAGAACATATTATTTCTAGTTTTTGTTTAACTTCATACATAATTACATTCACACTTTATTTTGCAGTTCACAAGTAAGACGTAACAAGCCGTACTTTGTATCAAATTAGACAAATACAAGAAATAATATGTTCTTTATAAGACAGTATTAAACCTTTATTTAGGCCCTTATTAGACCATTAGACAGTAATTAGAGACACATCACGCCAGATCTATACTGTAAACCAGAGTTAAATCACATATCACTTTAGCTTATAGAACATTTCTGTTGTAATGTGTCCCTGATTGTTCTCTAAAAAGAGTCTAACAGTGGAAAACAGCACACTTTAGTTTCCAGTATATTGTACACATAGTTTACAGTACAGTTCTGTTGTAATGTGTCCCAAATTACCCTCTAGTCTAGTCTAATATATAGTTTAATAAAGAACATATTCATTTTTAGTTTTTTTTCTTATGCAAAGGAGGGCTTGTTATGTCTTAATATTGTACTGTAAAATAAAAGTGCGACCTTTGAACCTCCCGTGTGTCCTCTGCTCAAGCATCCTCCCCTACTTTCTTTCTCCTCTGTGCATGAAAAGTAGAAATCTTTAGTATTCACTGAGCATCTGAAACTAAACGTTTTCATTATGATACATAGGATGGATTTCTGTCCTGGAATACAGTTCACCTCTTCATGCATCTTTGCACACTGGCGTAGAAGGGAACATTTGCAACTTTAATAGAGTGACTGTTATATACAAAAAGAAAGTATAAACTCCTTTTTTCATGCTTGCAGAGCATTGTTGTCTCTTGCAGTTTTACAAATTGCTCCTTACATCTTTTAATGGTTCTCCTCTTCTTGGTCTGTTGTGAGCGAGTTTAATTCTCCTCTCTCTTCATCACCCTCCTTCACTCCCCGACCCGCCCTCTCTCCTCCCTGCCTCCTCCTCCTCCTTATTTACTGGGTCGCTGGTGTGCCTCATGCTCTGTATAGGGCCCCACTTTGCATTTCCCTGCCTATCAGAGAGCTTGTGTGTGTGTGTGTGTGCGTGTGTATATGTATAGGACCCCCCCTTCTCCCGCTAGCTGAAAGCGCAGAGACAGCGTCCCTCTCCTTCAGCCCCGAGGCTAAGTCTACTATCATGCTAATGCCCATGTCCTGAGACTAATAGGTCCTTTTACACTGGAGGTTTTCATTCCCCTTGCCTCACTAAAGGGTTTAGTGCCAAGGGCCTTTCTCTCCTTCCTAAACTTTTAAACAGGATAAATATTTCTGTGATTCCTCCGCCTGGACGATGGGTTTGCAGACCGTTCTTTGTATAATTGGCTCCAATGGCCTTGTTACGCTTTCTGTAAATACACCAGGCGAGATGCAGGAATGCACAATTAAAAAGGCTGATCAAAAAAAGATACAGGATTGTGCTGTGCATTTGTGTGAGACTATGTGCCCATACATTTGTGTGTGTGTGTGTGTGTGTGTATGCGTGTGTGTGGATTTGGATGCATGCGGGTGTGTGCCTGCCTGTAATTATGTTGGAATGATTTAGATGGGCGTCTTGGCTTCTCCACTCTTTGTAGCCTATAGATTTTGATGTGGAGGTAAATTAAAAAGTTGTTAATCTATTACCTCCAAGCAATGATCATTCTACCCACTACTGTAAATAAAAAACATTCTTTTATTTTAAATAAGAAGATAATTTCAGGTGCATTTCTGCCCAGACACACCAGAAAGTGGCACAGCAAAATTCTGCTGCATGTTAAGCAAAACAAGTGACTGTATAGGCTCACAGATGTAGCGACTTCTCAGCTTCTTCCTTGTACATCAGTATGAGATACACAGGGGCAGTGACTTAACCTTGGTATTTGACTATTTGTGAGCAGAATACTACTCTCTGGGCCATTTGGTGAACTATTGTAGTTGTAGTAGTAACCTGCGAGTTGGAAACATACCAGTGCTACTCAGGCACATTGACTTAAGAGTAGCAACTGTCCCCAGATTATGTTTTTCTGGAGAAAATTATACTCCAAAAAATGGATGGTGAATGAGCTATTAAAGCTACTGAGCAGCAGTTTGACGGTAAATATGCCTCGGACGGTAAATCAGCTTTCCGGCAGAGAGATGAGAAGATTGAAACCATGTTATATCTGTCCATTGAGTTTAAGGCTACAGCTAGCAACATTTTAGCTTAGCCTAACACAAAACAGCAGGCCACCCTAAAGACATTGTATTGGTTTGGCAATGGAATTTTTTTTTTTAACTCTCTGTTTCCAAACACCTTTAGCAATGAATGCTGGGAGACTGTCCTCAACCTCTACCAAGTGAAGTGTCAGAGACTGACTTGTGAGTCAAAAGTAACAAAGTCCACCTAACAGCACCCAAGTTTTGAACTATTTATTTTGAACTGCCCCCTCTTCCCTCAAAGCTTGGTTAGCACTAACATGATGGGTTAATAGTGTGAATTCACATGATCACCAAAGTCAGACTAGATGTAAGACTTGTGTTGATTTACTTTGCCCTATAAGTGAATCAACTTGCAGATGTCCCATTGACATGAGATGATTTTGCTGCAAATTTTTCTTATTTTAAATGATGATATGACAGAGCCTTTAACTTCTTCAGTCTGCACAGATTGTCTGATGGCTCTTTTGGCAAAACACGTGCTGTGTGACAAGTATTATTCAAACTCTCTGAACTTTACACTGTAGCCAAGGTTACATAGTTTCTAATGATATCAATTATGTCAGATTTTTTTTTTTTTAAAAGCACACCATTTTTCCATTTGATGTTCACCACTCATCCAGTCAAAATGTACCCTGAGGGCTTCAGTGACATCACCTTGACAAAATATACTGTATATTTCAAACAGCTTTCAAACAGATTTCAAATGAATGACTTCCCCCTTGCAAGAGAATTGATTGCCCTCGGAGAAGCTGAGTGAGTGGCATTCCAGAGAAAAGGATGAGCGTTGGAGCATGCTGAGCGTTTACTATGTTTTGGGTTTCGCTTATCTCACTGTACAGTAAACAAACAGACAAGGTGTTGGCAGCAGACAATCAAAGTGTAGGCCAACCGCTCCATCCCTCCTTGGGTGAAGCTTCCAAACACACACACAACATTGACGCTGTAAAGGCGGCCCCTGCCAGTGTTTATATTTGCACCAAGCATGAAGACAGAATCATGATGGTGTGTTGTTGTTGTGACACGCCAACGATGATGATTCTGGCCTGGTGACTAAATGAGGTTTCAGCAACGACTTTACATTTCCAGTTTATTGGACTACAACATGCTGACCGAGAGCAGGGGAACAGTTCTCTTCAACTTGCTGTAATTTATATTTTAAAGTGATACTCACTTTACATGATAACCCATTCAGTATGTACTCACCACTATGCTGATGTGATGATGGGTGAAGGTCTTCAGTTCACAAAACAATCCTGGAATTTCAGGAGAAACAGGGTAGCAGCCTCATCCAGTACAATGTCAGTGAATGGTGGCCACGGATAAAACATTAAAAAAAAGCACACAAAACAAACACAAAATGTCTCCACCCTGCTTGTGTGGTGTAATCCAAGTGTCTGCGAGCCGCACCATTAAAAATTAACCGCAAAAGACGCCATTTACGCCATGTTTTTAGCAGAAATGTCAACTGTAGCGTGTAGCCGGTAGGATGTAAACATGGCGTTGATCTCGCGAGACTTCGTATATATCTTAATGGACGCACGTGTGGAAGTCTCGCGAGATCGACGCCATGTTTAGTATTGCAGTGCAAATAACAAGTTGGATTCATAGGCTGTGTATTAAATCGGCTGAAGCCCTATTTAAAGGTTAAGTGTGTAACTTTTCAGATTTATTAGCAGAAAATAAGAATCATTGTGTTTTCGTTACCTTAGAATGAGATGTTTTTATCTATATAGACCACAGGTCCTCTTCCATGAGGTCTGCCATGTGGCATTGCCATGTTTCCACAGTAGCTTAAACTAAAGAACACACTGGCTGTAGCATTGTGGTCGAGGAGCCGGTATTTCAAATTAAACTTTTTCCTTCTTCAACTTGTTTCCTCCGTCATTTTATCATTTTTTCTCAAAACGTTACAGTTAGCACTTAGTCAGATGTATTCACAGTCATCAGTATGAGTTATGAGTTTTATATGTCACAGTTATGAAAAAGAATTTAACTTCAAGGAATGTATTATGATAGTTGTGAGGTATGATTTATGAACCTGACCCTTGGCAAATAGGTTCACTTGCAGTTATATAATGCATTAGCAGCTGAGATGGGAGTAAAACTCATAAAATACTGTTTGTATATATAAAAAAACACAACTTAGTCTAATATTATTTGTTCAACACACACATAATGCACCATACATTCACATATACATGCAAACACATTAGAATTCAGTTGGCAGTTAAGGGCATTCTCTTTCAATAATTTGGCTTATGATGAGACAGGCAGGTCTGCTCACGTCTCAGCACACAGCAGAGAATGAAAGTAGCCTGGAGCGAGGATAGATTTGACTCTCTGAGCATGTGTGTGTCAGTGTCAGCAGAAAGTCGAGGGGAGAACATAGGGCATGAACTGTATTTTTACTGTCATTTTTTAGGATAATTTCCAGCACTTTCTCAAACTTTAGTCTGGTTGCTTGTGCAGGTTTTGTCCTTGTGTCCGTTACAGAGGTGCATTGGCGTGACTAACACGGGGGCTGGCTCACAGGGTCCTCACACTGTGTCCCACTCGACTGACTCACACTGTCAGATTCTGTATGTTTACAAGTCTGCCCTACCTTTCTTCTGTCTTTCCTTATGGATGAAGACACCTCCCAGGTCTCTTCCTTCCATTCTCTGATGGAAGAATGTGTGCCCTGCGCTCCTGAAAGAGAGGGGGACGAGCCGATGCATTCTGACAGCTCTGTCAAGCACAAGAAATAGCTGCTGGCTGTCCCTGATGCTGCTGGGTACCCCCACCCTGTTCACACACTCCAAAGAGTGAAGACATACATGCATGCACATATGTAAGTGCAAGCGCACGCAACATAAATAAGGTATGTTTTTTTTTTTTTTTGCCTAATTATAAAAACATATTTTCTTTAATTATTATTTCAATAATTCTTTATTTCCCATTCTGTCTTTCTATACACATATGAAAATGAGTCAGTGGGCAGGTTGAGACCGAGCCAATAGAAAAAGATAGCCGAAAGCATGCATTACTTCATATTGATACTGATAGTATACATGCATATGTATACACATCATAGCCCACTGTATATGTACATAGTAAGTATACAGTTTGTGCAGTATGTGTGTTTGTATGAGCCCTTTAGTTAAAGGTTCATTAGAAGATCCCAAGTGTGATAACAGGTAAGGAGTTGCTCTCACTCCTGTCAAGCAGAGACAAAGTGACACACACAGACACACGCGCGCACACACACACACACACACACACACACACACACACGCACACACACACACTCCATTAAAGCATTAAGAAACTTGGCCTGCAGGTTCCTATACTTTTGTGTGTGAGAGAGCAGGATATAGGACAGATGATTTCAGGATCTGAACAGAGTAAAACAAGAAAGATTACATTTTTAATTGATTTTTCCAGAGAACCACTCTTATTTTCACACAATGCTATTAAGTTATTTCAATCAGGACAGAATTTGTTCTGAGCAAAGAAATATTTTTAGTTGACGTGTGCACAAAAGGCTGAGAAATGTGAATTGTTTTTGGTGATCAGACCCTATTGTGGTACACATTACATATACGTGTATACTATTTTTATCAGTGTGATGAAGCTGTAAGAGAATAGGAAAGCCACTATAAAGTCTATATACTGCTGGTGGCTGTAAATCAGTCAAAATGAACTTTGAATTTCAATAGTCAAAATCAAATGTAGAATCACAATTCTCACAGTATTTTTATTTTCTCTCCATCCAGAGTCCAGACTGTGTCCAAAGTAAAGAAACAACACTTCAAAGCGAAACAGCATAGCTTATATCACACTTGATACCATATAGACTTTTTAAAGAGGAATTTGAAAATCTAAATGGCAGTTGTCAGGGTATAATTCCAATGATCTGTCGTTCTTTACAAATCAAAACTCAACAGTCACAACGGCACAGCTGTCAGTGCTAAATGAAACCCCCCAAAAACCTTAAAATCAAAAAATCACATCAAATTGTGGCCTTCAAATGAAATGAAATCAAACTTTGCATTTGAAGAATTGTGACATGATGAAAGGTGGACTTCAGTGAGTTTGACTAACACTGGATCTGATGAGCTGGAGGTGAATGGGGTGGAGGAGGGCTATGAGGATTGTCTAAAATGACAGCTGACAGTAGCATGGAGGAGAACGGATTTAAAGTCTGACCACAGCAGTGTGAAAAGCTGATGGAGACTGTGGCAAAATCTGATTGATTTAACAAAAAAGTGAATGTCCATAGTCAGCTGATTAAGTGAGAGTGAATGAATGAAGCATAAAGGTGGTCTTGAACTTACTGTAAGTAGAGCTTCATAATTAAACAAACCTTTCTTTCTTCTGTTCTCACTATTTTCTTTGGAAAGTCAAGGCATATATGTCAGAAGCTTTCACAGCATAAATAAATTTGAATCAATTTTCAAAGACAAAAACACAAGCCGTAGGATCCCTATTAATTTAATATTATTATGTAAATGACTCTAGAGCTCTGCTGTTCTTCACTCCATCCTGTCAGGCTGTATTTTACAGCTAGGATACCAAACATCATGATGCAATATTACAGTAACTACCAAACAGAAAATATAACCAGAAGTTCTCTCCTGTGCCAAATGCATATTCATGGCTGCTGTCTGGTGTTCTGAACTGCCAAGTGCCTGGTTCAAGTTCCCCTGAATTTATGGCTGTTTCGCTGGGGATGAAGGCAGCCTGATCTTCAAAAGTGGACTAAGAAAGGTGAGAGGTAAGACGAGACAGCGGTTACGAGGAAATTAAGTGACCCTCCGGGCAGTTGTTCTTCTATTTTCCCACCAAACATTTCTCAAGGTGAAGCATGCATCAGTGTGGAAATATGACAGATAACAGTGTCGTCTCCTTTACATCTCTGACCTTTTCACTTGGCTGGCTTCAGGCCATGTATGAACTCTAACTGAAAATGCAAAACTGTTGGAAACAACCTCAGTTTAAAAGACAGTGGCCAGTAGATTATCTGTCTGCAATGGCAAATAACTTGGGTGATGTTATCTTAATATTGTTGAAATGGCTTGTGCTTTAAAAGTCCAATGTATAAGATTTAGGGGGATTTATTGGCATACTACTACTACTACTACTACTACAACTACTAGTAATACTACTACTACTAATAATAATGATAATAATAATAATAACAATGATAATGATGACAGGAATGGAATAAATTATTCTTAAGTATGTTTTCCTTAGTGTAAAATCACCTGGTAACCGTAGAGCCTTACCTTATAATGAGTTTCCACAGAGTCTATGATATTGTATTGCCATCTTTCTACAATAGTGCAGAACAGACAGTCCAAACACTGGTTCTGGGACCTTTTTAATTTTTTTTGCAAGTTTTGCAAGTTGTGCTGCCATTATAGGTTCACCTACATGCTTGCAAGGGGAGAGCGAAGCAAGCATTATTCAGTTAGCTGCAATCTTCAACTCTTCCACTGGGTGTCACTAAATTCTATACACTGGTCCTTTAATACTGAGAATGACATGTGGTTTTATATTTTTCCTCTATTACACTGGGGGAAAAAATACTGAACTTATCTTAAGGTTGATTATTGGTTTTAATATCAGTTTTAAAATGTTACAATTGTTGAATGTGTACGAAATTTACTCAATTACATATCAGATTATTCCAATATATCCCTATACAAGCAACATATCGATATTTGATGGAAACACGTGGCTCAAGAAAAGTCTTGAAACAACCAGATTTTAATTGGAAAACAAATGATTACTTTCACTTTGCTGGGAATATTAAGAATGTGATTGCATTATAAATAAAGTAATCATAAGAATTAACTGAAGAAGGAAACACAGCTCTTAGTAGCATAAAAAGATGGTGATAGACAGTGATGGGAAACACATGTGCAAGGCAAAAACAAACTTTCATTAAATAGAGAAAGATTATAAGACAATTAATTTTAACCAAATATAATTGTCTGCAGTTACATGTCACTATAGTGACTGAGATTATTAGTGCTGTGTGAGCACTAATGCCCAGTTTACTCAACAGTGTTAAGGGCAGCCTCTGTGAGCCATGACATGCTGTGATTGACAGGTAACCTGCAGGGAAGAGAGCCAGGAATGCACACGGCTCTTCCCTCCATCTCCACGTGTGAACACCTTATAGCTAGTGACAGGCAACCGCGCAGCCCCAACGTTATTTTCTCTGATTCTGTTTGTGTGTTTGAAGGTGACGTGTGACGACAACCACTGCAGCAGCAGAAATCTGTCTTTATTTATCATCTCCACCTTTATATTGGAACACAGTGAACAGCTGGAGCCCCTGGACGTGTCATCGTCGTAGTTTAGCTAATGATTTTATCATCATGGTGAGAATAGCTGTGGGCCTGGTAATCCTGACACCCAGTTAAAAACCATTACCTCTCACATGCCAATCTCCAAGACAGCTTGAAAAAGTCCACACACACACACACACACACACACACACACACACACACGTACACACACATACAAAGTTTTACAGAGAGCATATAAACAGAAATTATATGTGTGTATAATTTACTGTTTGCCGCCCAGTGTCGACAGGGTGTTTGTGTTGACAGATGGATGTCTCTAAGTCTGTTTATATTAAACACATGTCCATGTGCACAGAAAGACACACGAACGCACACACACACACACATGCACACACACACACACACACACACACACACACACACACACACAACTGCTGCCGTTAACTGCTTTAAGTGTGCGGTTACACGTCCTGAAGGAATTGGAGACCGGCAGAAAGAGGAAAAACAGGAAAGGAGGAAGGATGATGACAGGTAGCAAGAGAGTTCAACCCTTCGTCTTTGTGTGTGTGAATGGATGTGTGAATGAGACAGACATGATGAGATCTTATGCAAATGTGAAGAGAACCTCAGTTTCAGGTTACACTAACTCTGAATACCAAGTGTCTGACCAGTCTGGACCATACTGTGATCACTCAAGTGAAACATTCTGAAAAGAGTTGCTTATTTTTCTGCTCCTGAACTTGACAAGCAGCCAGTTCTCCTCTCTGGTTTTTGTTTTGGTGTTCTGTCCCACCTATTAACATGTCCTGTCAGATATGTGGCTGATTTTGACTCTGTGCTCAAATCTGATTCATGTATTTAGTCAGTTATCTGGAAAGTGGGTTAAAACATCTCAGGTGTAACAGTTTAGTTTGTGTGTTTTATGTTGAGGGAGTCTACAAAAGAACTTGATTATGCTCGAAGGATGACACTGAAGTGACAGACGGCAGTAATGTATAATTTTGCAACGAGATCACAGAGCTGTGAGAATGAGTGCTGGCTGAGTAAAGTTTGTTTAAGAAGAACGGTCTTTCTCAGCTTCTCCCTGAGGGGGCGAATCTGCAGCACAGCTCTCTATTTTAGAGTGTTTTTAAACCCCAGAGAAAGGGAGGTTTTAATAGATTTTTGCCTGCCTTGCACTCTGCAACTACTGGAAACAAAAAAAGTAAAGTTTAAAAAAAGTTTTGAAACCATTTACTCTATGAAATATTGCTCAGTAAATCATAACAAGAAATGGCTCAATGCTTATTCTCTGTCCTGAACCATAATAGCCCATAATGAGGACAAGACACCGAAAAAAAGGAATCATCTGGTCACACCTGATCGTTGCAAAACCTCATCTGGGAGAAGCTCTATATTAAAGGTTCAATGAGTAAGTCTAATAAAAAACAACTTTTTGTCATATTTGCTGAAACTGTCACTCTATCCTGGCAGTAGTACATGAGACATAGGGTTCCTCTAGTTCCTCCTAGTGTTCCTAATGGCATTTGCAAGAATCCACTGCACCTGAACAAAAACAACCAATCAGAGTCAGGAGGAGTCTCCTCCGCAGGTGGCTTGATGTGAGCATCCAAATTGGCAGTATTTGATGACATGGGAATGAGACTCAACAAACAACTATTGGTGCAGTCCATTTAAAGTGGGAACTTGAAATTTCACAGAGTTCACAGATGGAAATTTCAATTAACGCCCCCTTCTGACTAACAAAGTCGGAGGAACCTCACCAACACCCAACCTCAAAATCCCAAAGGTCGCTCATCAATAACAGTGAAAGCTGTTTATTACAGTTTTTCTCAGTTGCCAACAAGCATCAAAAGCCACTTTTTCAAAATGCTTCATACAGTCTGCAATACCAACATGCAACTTGGCCAAACAGTAAATCTCACCTCAAAAACTCATCAGTCAAAACACTTCATACATGTCTCAAAATAAATTAATTCTAACTCAGAAAGCACACTTTGTCATAAAACGCAGCATTACACAAATGATGAACGTTTATCTTTGAAGTTTTCAATGAGTTATCACAAAAAATAGTATTTTATTAAAGAATATGAATAACCTATTATTGAAGTGTACGTAACAAAAATGAATCTGAAATGCAGCAATTTGCTTCAATATCCTTTTTATTTGATCCTTTTTTATATCTTGGCAGATAGTAATTTACTATTAAATAAACAGAAAGTTGAAACAAACAGAAATAACAAATTCCTGAAATTTCAGAAATGCAATAACAATGTAATTACAAATGAATACTTCACTCATACTGTGCAGTACTGTGTACCATCCCCTTTTGTCTGTTTGGTAACACAACTACTACAAAGTTACAAAGCTACAAGTTACAATCAGTTGTGTCTAATTCAATTTTACTGTAAATATTTTGCTGAGATTTCAATGTGGCTACTGCGGTAATGCACAAATTTTACCATCATTCTGTTTTGAATGTGTTTTTAACAGTTTTGAAAACTGTGTGATAGCAATTGAAAAACGTGCTGCATATATCATATTTTGCAGGTGGTGAAGTATGAATGAGATCAGAGTCCACTGATTTTGGGAAATGTGGTCACTATCACAATGACAAACGATGAATTTCATGGTCACAGTGAAAAATGATTTACAGTTTGCTCCACTTCTGTTTCACTGATTATGTGAAGAGTTTTGACAATATTGATTTCAGTTTTAACCAATGTATGTTAACAGGACTGTAGACATGCTGCTGTGGGTTTTGGTACTGGAACGTGGCCAACTCAGGTGACATCATTCTCAACTCTAACTTCTGACCTCTGAAGTAAAAAATAACATGGATGGATACAGTGATTTAGTGACATGGAAACAAAAGATGCACAGATCCAATCCAGGTATAGACACCCTTGTGCTCATTGGATATCTATAACAGTGACTTTTTTGTTCCAATCGAGACATAATAACAAAACAATCTCACCACAATTTGTTTTCCATTATGTAAAAACAAACTAACAATGTAAAAAGTATCTAAAAGTTAAATGACTCTGGTTTATGCACATGCTGTCTTCTTCTGTCTTTGTTATGTTCAGGCACCTTCAAGTGTCATTTATGACTGTGTCATATATTGTGCATTATAATTATTTAGTTTTCAATGTGAGTTTCACAAATTCTCTCAATGAGTTGTTCTTTTGAATGACTCCCTCAGCCCTCAGGTATGCCCTAGTTTAATACTACTCTTTTCTCACAGTTTTCAGCCTGAGACTTGAATATGTGTGTAATCAGGGTGAAAATATGATACACAGATGTGTTCACGGTGTCAAAATAGATAATGCATAAGGTCTACTTAGAATAAGTTTACACATAGTTATAAATCATTCATATATACACAATCTCAGCTGTCTTTTTTAGCATATTCAGCAGCACATTAAAGAGGGATTCTGTCAAGCAATAAAGATAACAGGTCTTCATCTCTGAGTGATGTAGCAACAGAGCTAACGTGTTTGTTGTTCATCCAGCTGTGTTGTAAGCTATGAAGGGATCATGTTTTCTGTTACAGATAGTTTATGGGTTTCCCCTCCGCTCTGTGTGGTGTATTAACCTTTCCCGCCTCTTCTTATCTCTGGTTTCCGTTGTGTTTGTGAGGCTGCAGTCGTCTGACCTCAGGCAAAACCCTTTTTACTGCAGCATTATTAAGTCACACACCAAAACAGCTAACCTCTGCTCGCACAATTGTTTACTTTTCACATTTCGTGGACGTTTGCGATTGAGTGTGGTTTTCCCCGAGCGCAGCCTTTGATACCCGGCCAACTTCAGTTGGTTTGAAGCAGATAAAAAATAAAAAAAAGACAGCCACTCCTTAGAACCACAGGCTACTTTTCTAAGAAGTAGGCAAATGAGATGGCGGGAGAAGAACACACACCTTTTCATTACTGTAGATGCTGTTGGGTCGGTGAATACACTTTGATCCAGTCACTAAGGAGGATGTGTAAGGACTTAACAGTGACACACGATTACGCACATCAAGAGATGTGTTTAATGCTCTTGAACCCAGGCGTGCCCTGAGAAGAACATAATTACCGTGGCACAGGTTATGTAACAGTGATTCATCTTATTCAGAGGTTCTGTCATTTAAGAACAGAGCACTTGTGTGCTCCTCTCATGCAGCGGTATGCTGTTAAGGTGACGTATCAGGGCAGGGTGTCAACATGAGCCACATTAACGCGTCTATTTTCTTTCTCTCCATCTCTCTTGCTCTCTGGGGTTGATGGAGGTGATGTGAAAGTAGACAGATGGGGTTGGCAGCCAGACAACAGGCTGTTGTCCTCTGCGTCTGTTACTGGGCGCTCATTCCTCGCTCCCATGTATCCCATATTCCCCATCTCCTCCACCTCTTCATATAGCCCTGTTCTCTTTTTACTCCAGTTTACATCATTTCCTCACCTACATTTCTCACCCTTTCTACCTTTTATCACTTTTTACCCCAACTGCCATTAACAGCATGTTTCCCCCATAGTTTTCCCATTCCCCCTTTTTCACCCCCCTGTCCCCCCTCTATCCATTCTTTTACCCTGTGCCATTATGGCCTCACGCTAACACAGGCCTTCATTAAATGTCAATTATACACCGGAGACCACACAGTGGAAGGACAGGACACAATGATTTCTGACCCTGAAAGGTCAACATGCTTATGGGCATTCAGCTCTGGTTGGAGAACAGACTGTCAGCTCTTAAGCTGCAGTTTGAATTCCTCTGACCAAGAGCTGGACAAAAATGATATTAAAAAAGTATCATATTACATTAAAATGGAGTATTACACAAAATGAACATGTGGTAATATAAATAGAAACGTAACAACAGCATGAGGGAAGAGGGGCTGGATTTAGATGTGCCAACACCAGGGAGAAAAAAAAATCACAGTGTCTCCATATGTGCACGAGCATGGGAATATTTTGATCACACATCTGTGCACTCTGTGTACTCCCTAGCGTGTTGCTGTGCGTGGGTCTCATACCGTGGAGAGGACCAGACCAGATGGTGGGTGTTGGTGGGGGGTGGTGCCACATGTTGTGAGTCTCCATTCAGCCAAGCTGTGCAGTGTGGACATGCCCTCAGCTCTAAATAAACCTGTGGCAGCACCCAGGGTGGAGCCTATAGCACAGAGAGCGTTAGGTAGGAGGGTGAGACGGAGGAGAAAGTGAGAGAATTGTTTCAGTGGGGAACACATAATAAGAGCCTGTTTGTTGTTTTGGTTGCATGCTGTGCGCTGTCACATATTTTGTCCTGAGCTCCATGTCACTCTTTGTATACTTTTTACCTCATTGTACATAACGGCACAGCTCGACTGGACTTTTATATAATTGCCTCCATCTTCCGACCCTGTGTGAACTACATTCCAATTGTCTATTATACGCCCAAATTAGGGCACGACCAGTACTGGATTTTTGGGACCGTTGGTGATACCGATGTTAGATATCGATATGTCCGCCAGTATTATTTACACAGAATATAGTATGTAATATAGAATATATACAAAAATATGTATACACAAATCACACACTCTAATTTTTCGTTGGACTGGCTTTAGCTTTGATTACGGCACGCATTTGCTTATACAAAGTCACAGCATTTATTTCTGTCCAGAGTTGCATTCATTTTTCGCCAAGATCTCATATTAAAGATACATAAAGTCTTCTCCAGCACATTCTCAGTAAGGTTAGGGTCTGGACCCTGTGCTGGCCAATCCATGTATGAAAATGATGTCTCACGCTCCCTGATGTTTTTGACAATTTGAGCCTGAAGAATCCTGGCATTGTCATCGTGGAATATGCCCGTGCCATCAGGGAAGAAAAAACCCACTGAGGGAAAAACCTGCTCATTCGGTATATTCAGGTAGTGAGCTGACCTAATTTTTTGGGCACATAATTTTGCTGAACCTTGACCTGAGCAACTGAAGCAGCCCCAGATCACAACACTGCCCCCACAGGCTTGTACAGTAGCCGCTAGGCATGATGGGTGCATCACTTCATCTGCCTCTCTTCTTACCCTGGTGCACCCATCACTCTGGAACAGGGTCAATCTAGACTCACCACATGACCTTTTCCCATTGCTCCAGAGTGCAATCTTTATGCTCCCTAGGAAACTGAAGTCTTTTTTCTGATTAGCCTCACTGATAAGTGGTTTTCTTAAGGATACACAGCTGTTTAGTCCCAAACCCTTGAGTTCTCTTCACATTATGTGCGTGGAAATGTTATTACTTTAACTATTAAACATGGTCGTGAGTTCTACTGTTCTACTGTTTTGTTTGCTTGATGCAGGCCAATACTTTAAAAACACAAGATGTTACTCTGTTTCAGAAGGGTCAAAGTTCTGCTGCTTGGGGTATCTCTATCCCCCTCTCTCCCTCTCTTGCTCTCTCCTTCTCATTAAAACAAAATACAAAATAACAAGAGATGTAATTTGATAATGTCATAAAGTGGTATGGGATCATGAGAGCTGTTTTCTTTACCATTAGACAACCACCATAGCTGTTTTTTTTCATGTTTTTTTTCATGCTGGTTTTCATTTCAGTTTTATTCATGTCACGTTTAGTCATGTGTGCAGACTTCCTACCTCACTCTCTGATGTATCTGAAGAATCCTGTGCTTTCCTGTAAGTTATAGCAACTTACATACTGGTAGAAACAGCTAGCAGGAAATGCAATGTTACCTTGGATAAATAATGGATTGTGTTTGAACATTTTTGGAACTTTTGGGACAATGTATGTACACTAGACATTTTACTGCAGAAATGTTATATATTATAGCTTTAAGAAAATGTATCTACAGGAATTGTTACCTTATAAAGCTAACAAACAAAAACAGTCTACATTATCGGCAGAGTTGGGCAAGTTACTGTAATTTAGTAATTGGTTACAATTACTAGCTACTTATCTCAAAAAGTAATTACTGCAGTTATTAAAGTAATTAGTTACTTAGGAAAGTAGCTTTTGCATTACTTTTAAATATCTGCTTTCATTCTCATATTAATGCACATACACATTCCTATATTATTTTATCATAGTTTTATTACTTTAGTCTAGCTATATTGTTTAACTTATATTATTTTAGTGTAGCTATATTATTGTGCTGAGAGCTGTTATTTTTATCTATCATTGTACCAATTGACCCTTCGCTAAGCCCCGCCCTCCTTAGTTACTGTTGCTAAGTTGATCAATTGATTTTGATTGATTTTGTTGGCTAAAATGACTCACAAGCAGATTTCGTAAGTGTAGCTGGACGATGTAGTTAAGTCTCCAGCTGACGTTTTAATGTTTCCATCTGACACGTTTTAAAACAAGGACCCTGTTAAAGTGTTTATGTAAAGTTACATAGCAGCTGTGTACATGATATAACATTAATGTTAAACAAAGGCTAAAGCTATCTTACACCTCAGCAAACATTGGTCGAATGGTGAAATATGAGTATATATCTACTTGATATCTACATGACTGTTTTTGAGCGACAACAAAAAAGATGCCATTGCCCAGACTCATGAAACACAGAGTATCACTCTCCTCAGAGCCTCCTGCACACCGTTTCACCGAGTAGAGAAATGCAAAGCTTGACAGCACTAGTTATGGCTGCTAATCTATGATTAGACAGGTACTCTTTGGGGCAAGGTTTAGTGAAGGGTCAATTATCACTAATAGGAGTTAATATTCCTGACCACCAGTGGGCAGCAATGAGTAGCATCTACCTGTAACTTATATATTATTGCCTGTGGTTAGACAGTACATGATTTAGTAGAAGACCCACAGGAAGCTGGAAGTGTTGCTACAGTATTTAATAAATAATTATATGATTAACTGTCTATATTGCACTATGATGAAAAACAAGCTCATACCGCCTGAACTGTCTCAAGCCACCACAAGGTTGAGTGACATTAGGTCATAGATCAGGGATCAGTCTGCGTTTGTCTGTTGCGTCTAGTTGTTCACTGTAGACGTAACTGTTATTTATTTAAGAAAAATAATAATTTACATGTCTACTTCAACTCAAAAGTAGTAGAATTTCAGTAAAGTGTTACTTTGCAACGTGCTATTCCCATAACTGATTATCGGACAACATAAATGCTGAAATCGGACAACAGATACTGATATTGATACTGATATTGATATAGACTAACATAGCTGTATATCAGGCCAATAATAAAAGTCAACCAATACATCGGTCAGATACTAATCCAAACTACATGAGGCAATTTGTACAAGACTTCATGTGACAGAGACGTGAGGAAAGAAATGGTGTGCATTTGCAGAAACAGACTGTGAGACAATAAATGTGAGGGAGCGACAGAACGATGGAGAGCCATCTGGCAATTTTTAGCTGGCCGCTATGAAAGAAAAGGGGGGCAGAGAAGGATTTGGTGCACAGCTCCAAATGAGCGCAGGATATTTCTGAAGGAGTATAAACCACAGTGAAACTAAAATTCACTTAATTTCTGCCAGAGCAGGCTGTATATAGATAAGAGCACCTCTATCACAGGAAAAGCTGTACCATTGGGAGGCTTGTGGAGAAACTTCCTGGGGCACATGCAAACCCACCGGCACAGCAGTTTTATCTTTTCCCCCTTCTTTCCAGGGAAGTACTCCCAGATTACTAATGCATCTCCCTGTCAGCGAGGGCTGAAAATAGGTGAGCGCTGACCCATTTAATCAGACTCGTACTGACCCCTAACTAAGGTGAGAGCAAACGTTTGGTCAGGAGTTACAGGAGCAGGAGCCCTGCGGTCTTTCATGTTAAATTAAAGCGAGGTGCAAATTACAGGTAACATCTGAATGGGGGCTGGTTGACTTTGGGATAATCTAATGTTTCAACACAGAGGTCATGGTATCCCATTTGCAACACTTTCCCACCCTCCTTGCTCATTTAAAGGTACGATCTGTGACTCTAGATCATAGATTGTTTGCCCGGCTAACTGGTTTAGCGCTTTCTTGAAAGGTGGACAGAAGTGACAGAGGGTTAGATTCTCGTGGGAGACTGATGGTTAAGTTCAGCTGACTCGTTGACCCACGTCCACCCTCTCTATCTTTCTCTCTGTGCTTCTAGTTGCCCCTCTGTGGCCCCCGGTCGCCACCTCTGGCCCTCTGGCCCCTAATGTCCACCCCCAGTGTGCTCCTGTCCACCCACTGCATCCCCTCAAAGAGCCCCAGGGTCAAACGAGCAGCAGCGAAGGTGAAAACGCATCTCTTTGCTGGCCCGTTTGTTCAAGGCTGCCATTATGCGGGGTGTGATCAAGCAACCAAGTTCAGCTCCAAGATAAACCGACCCCCCCTCGCCCTCTCCTCCCCAGGGAGATGCGCCCCCAGGCAGGGTGTCTTCTCTCTTTCACTGCACCCCATCTCTGGCAGAGGACCTGCTCTCTGTTTATTCTCTTTTCAATACCCCCTCTTTTGTACCCTCTAGCGCTATCTGCCTGCGATCTACTCTTTCTCATAACCCTTACCCATTTTTTACTCCTTCATCCTCCACTTTCCCTCCTATTTTTTCCCTACTTTTATTCCGGCATGCCATCTCATCTGTTCCCCCTCTCTTTTATCTTTAATCTTCTGTCTCTCCATCTCCTCTCTGATCTTCTTTCCTCCTTCTATCTCTCTTTCAGTGTGGCCTAGACACCCCGTAGTCTGGAAACTGGCCCATCCCGGCCCTGCCCCTGAGGCCCTCCGCACGGCCCCGTGGGTAATGGGCATTGTGTATTCCCACTGATCCCTGACGGGGCCATATTGTGCCTCGGCGGGATGTCAGGAGCACAAAGCCAACCGGCCTGCCACATTGTCTCACACTCCAAATGAAGAAGTTCCTCCTCTGGCTCCCAACACAGCCTTGAAATGTCAGCAGAGAGGGAGGAGGTGTAGGGTGGTGGTGGTGTGTGTGTGAGGATAGGGGTGTTTTTTTTTAAGAGAATGGATGTGTGTATAGGGGGGTTATTGTTGGAGATGAGGGTTGTGTGTTACTCATTAATGCACCAACACTCCACTCATTTGGATCTAAATCCCACAGGCAACTCCAAGAGACACACACACACAAACCCACTCTTGGGTGCTTACGCTCACTCTTAAAGGGCTTACATACATAGAGATGAGGGCGCACACACATACACACATGTTGGGCCTGGGAAACTAAGGTTGGATTTTTGAATGGGAGCTGTTTTGCTCCATAAATTTTCTTGTCTCCACCAATGATCAAAACAACATGAATGTCAGAGGGAGTAATCAGAACAGGTTAAGACAATGCAGCATTATAGGTTTCTCTTTGAACTTGAACACAAGTTCACTGGCAATCTATCGGCTCAGTCATGCTGTCACACTTACACACTATGACGATCAAAGCTATGATTCAGATGCAGCTAGATAAACAGAGATAAGGCTGCTTCACAGGCAGGTCTTCACCTTCACAGCTATCACAAAGTAGGAGTGATTGGGAAGAGACGTGCCGTTCAGACTTCTCTGTCCGTCTGCCCCTGTCTGTCTAATGCAAGTCAATATTAACTGTCTGGAGATAAACTGCTACTTCAACACAGCCCCAGCCTCTAATTTCCTGTATTTAAAAAAAAAAAATGTTTGCCAGTTTGACCTTGAAATGATTAATTTCAAATTGTGCATGGTGTGGTGGAAGAATTTTACTTTGATACACAGGTTTTATGGAGAGCGGTATTCCTTTTGGTCCCTAAAGGGCTGGTGATTAAATGTGGCCATCATTAGCTGGGCTGGAGGGATGGGTGGCTCTGACTTTTAAAAGTGTGGGCAATTTGCCTCACTTTCAAGTTATTGAGTAGTTTTAGTACCCTGACAGTTACATCAGAAAATGCCCGTATGAATAGTTTTTGAAGTGCACCGAACCAACTATTATCATCTAGTTTTGAGGACTTATCGGGTTATTCTTAACAGGGATACTCATTTGCAGGGTTTTAACATAATTTATGGGATCAGTTCACCCAAATCATAAAAAACATTTTATCCGCACTTACTCCATGCTGATTTTTTTTTATTTATATGAAAAATTAAGAGGTGGCTTTCTAAAAACCTAGAGCACCCAAACTTTTGCATGCCAAGACCCCCATACTGTATTAACTTATGGCTGGGGCCTCCCCTTTGCAAAAACCCAAAGTCAACAGTTTTTTCGGCCTCTGTAGAGTGCTTTTGTTCAAGTCATGCCTAAGTTTAGATGGCTTTAAACACTCATTTGACAGTAGTAGAGAATACATTCGTGGCACTCATATCCATTCTTACGTGCAGCAGCAAATCTGTACTTCATGTATGATGCATCACTTGAAGAAGAAGTTCTAGTTGATCCGTTCACTTGAGTTCTTCTGATTTTTTGTCAGTTGCAGTGTTGGTCTGCTCATCAGGTCTTTTCCTTGTCAAAAATGTGTCCATTCCAGGAGCAGTGCAGTTTCGTGGCAGGTGCCAGTCCAGGTCAACACTGACAGCTTTAAAACGGCAGTCAATTCAAAAGATGGGCACCACAAATTAGATTTCATTTTGTTTCATATTATTATACATTTTGTTTTATAATAATTCACATAATGATAACTCTATTTTATTTATTTAATTATTTTGTGTTTTAGCATTTTGCTGAGTCCCCCCTGGAACCCCCAGAGGCCTCCAAGTGCACCAGGGCCCCCACTTTGAAAATCACCGAGAGGACTATTTGCATAGTTTGATACTGCCAGTGGCAAATTATGGTATGTTTTTTGTAAGCTGAATAATATAATGAATTAGTCCATTACAATTCAGCACTAGTTTTTCATTGAGAAACTTCCTTCTGTTATTCTGTCTTGGAAAATAAACTTATCAAAGTATTAAAGTGCACAGTTAAAGTTCATTCGTGACCTTGGAGACAGTTGAACTAAAAATAAATTATAATTCAACGTCCACTCGCTAGGTTTGAGCTTTCATTCAAAAATATTACATACAAGATATAAATCTCCAGTATATATGGAGAAAGGGGTATGTGGATGACTGATGCCAAGATTAGATTGCTGCTTTCCAAAATAAGAGAATAAGGGAACAGAGCCATGAGTCCAGGAAATTAAACATCAAGAAAGTCCAGCGCATGGTGTCCAGAGACATCCAGCACACAAAATCCCCTTTTAAAAGTTATTCATGTTCATGTTGTAATTCATGCTTGATAAATGGGTACTCTCAGAACGTATAGTTTTCCTTTTTTAGCTTCTCCCTCTATTTTCCAATTGTAATAGATGGAAAATTTTCGATAATTTTTGAGAGGATATCGGAATATTTGGAATGAAAAGGTGTTATAGATGTGTTAAGTTTGAGAAGAACATGCCTTGCCAAAATGGAGAGAAATAAGACTAATTTAAATCACCCTTCCCTTTATAATTTTGCAAAGTGCGCATGTATATATTTTTTATTATCTAATGTCATCCTCTTTTATGTTATAGGGCCTACAGTATATGTTGTATAGATAAAACAAACCTGTGCATTGATATCTTAAATCCCTAAATTTTGCCTCCTAACTCAGACAGACATTTAACTTGCATCCATTATTAGTTGGGGAGAATTAACCTGTGAATGGAGCTTTATTTGGTTTACTTGTCTAAGTGCAAAACCAGCAAAGCAGCCACTTAATCAAATTATCCCTGCCTGTTGACATTGCACTTTGCTCTGCACAGGAATGTTGATCTCACTCAAACATACTTTCATGTACTTACCACCATCACATTCCAGGAGCTAAATTAGTCACTTAACAAGGATGGTTATTTATGTAACACTTGCATTTATCAGTGTGTACATACGTTCCTTGTGTATGTTGACTAAAGCCTTCCAGAAATCCCAGTAGTAGTTGAATGAACCAAAAGTACATGTGTGTTTTTATTTGTGTTGCTCTTCCCAAACAAACCGCTTCCACCGTAGTGTTTCAAGGCACTTAATGAAGTGGTGTTTGTGTGTATTTGGCTGCCAGCTGGAGCAGCCAGGTCAACAGGACGTCTGAGGGTAGAGCCTGCAGGTTGAGCAAACTGCCCCCTGTGAATCCAGTGTGCGAGCTGTTGACACTGAACGCAGTTAGATTGGCTGTGACTATAATACGGACATGGCCTGGGCTCAGGGGGCTTGGCTTGGGGTTGAACCCTGCTCTGCCCAGTCGTTCAGACGCCCTGGAGAGAGCCTGTCAGCGCTTCTGAGCTGAAGAGGACTAATCCTTGTAGCACTGGCCACGCCAGGGCACGCTCTCAAAAATGTCCATGTTGTAAAGTGACGGCAAATTTTCAGTCTTTGTTTCCCCTTTGTTTCTCTCCTCACTTCTCGAATCTCGTCTGCCTCCTTCATTATCTTTCTGCCACTTTCTGCCAATTAATTTACCCCAACCATAACTAAAATACCTAACCTAAATTATAAAAAGTAACCCAAAATTTGATCAAATGGGTGTCATTGAGTCCACATTATGAGAAGGATCCACACACTTAGTGACCTTTTTTTTGAAGAGTAAGATACATTTTGATTCACCTGAAACAGCTGTTTTATGGCTCTCACCAAACTAACCAGACTCCCTTTGAAAAACAAAAAAAATATTACATAATCTTCATTTAAATGACAGAAACAAAATAAAACTCAACAAAAACATCTTGGCTTGTATTCCACTATTCTAACAATAACCAACTTTGACCAATATTTGGTCAAAATAAACCCTTAATTCACGGCATGAAGGTGCACAGAGTGTTCAGGTGACTCTGCTGCACCATGGAGGGGCAGGTCAGCTGATTTTATAACTGAACTATATGAGGACGCACTTTTGCTTTCTCTGACTATGTGAAAATCTGATGTTTTAACCTCACATATGATGAAGAAAGGCACCAAAACACACGTTATGGTAAAAGATGCTCATATAGGCTGATATAGGATTTAATGTGGTGCACTGAAATGAAAAAAAGAACAACTCATTAAATATTCGTATTCAATGGCCAAATCTGATTCAAATTTTAAAAAATGTCAGTAGGGGCAGCCCTGCTGCAACAGTAAATACTTTTCATAAATAACATAATGCCATCTGAATTATATTTTCTATCAGTGAAGAGAGGAAACATTGGACTTCATGCAAGAACAGTTTTATATTCTCATCTTAAATTTATGGTACTTTTTTTTAAAAGAAAGGGCTTGTACGAACACGCCATGCCAGATTCAACAAACGCTCTTAACTTCAGATAACTGTATAAATTATCCACCTGTATGTGCCTGAGTGCACGTGCATGAGACTTACAAATTAGCATAATCAGTGCCCCAATAATACCACATATGGCTGCCCTTCCTGCTCCATATGTAAGGAAGTGTTAATTCATGCAAGTCTGACGTTCTGCTTTCAGAGATTCATAAAGGAAATGACCAATACACCTGACAACAGGGAATAATAGATCATTGAATGAATGATGATAGGCTTTATATGTAAATTTACAATTATAATTTGAAATGTAGTCAAACAGGATAATGTTGACATTTATTTATCAAATTCAAAATGTCTTCGGACTAATGAAATATACAGTCATGAGTGAATAACTTCAGTTTGGATAACATCAGACTGACTGCACATGACTCTATGACAGGTCTGGACCACTCAAAAATTGTGTTCATATCTGAAAGAAAATTCAAATTACGAGAAAATTGGTGAATACAACAAGTTCTCTTAAAAAACTTGTACGCACCACTTAACAACAAATTTGTTTGTACGAGCCGTTCTTGCATGAGGCCTATTGTGAATGCATGTATCTGCCGTGTCAAATGTTGAATATGTTAGTAAAATCTTACCTGATAACACACCTCATTTATTTTCCCTGCAACATTTTCTCTTGCAGAACAATATCTGCTTCCTGCATGATTAAACTTTTGTTATTCTTATGTTTTGGTAGTAAGTACTTATAGTTGGGGAAAAAAGAAGTGACTTGCAAGATGTGTTCATTTTTTTGGCATTTTTGGTTTGATTGGCTAGATGACAGTAATGAGGCAGGCACTTGAACTTGGGGACATTGTGGTATGTGGCATGCACTTGACCGTTAAGCAATAGGGGAGCCCTTGGCTTTGAAGCAAAACCATGCTCCCCCTAACCTTTCCTTGAACCTAAACCTAAACAACAAGAGTCAGGATGTAAACCCTGTAAACCCCCTTTAGCTGCATTTCCACCTTGAATTTTTTGTCCCAGGAACTACTTTTCAAGAAACTAAAACGTTCATTTAGCCTGTTGTTGACAGTTGACTTCCACAAAGACCCCTGAAGATTAGGCAAATTAGTCTGCTGTTATATGAAGTGTTAGCAGTTTTTACACATGATTTTTGCGTGTAACTATACTACATTCATTGTTGGCCTATCAGTTGTATGCTCTCTTCTGTAAGTCAGTGTTGATGTGTCAGAGCACAATGAACCAAAGGCTAACTGGTTGGTGGCTGCAGATTTTTAAAACTGTGATTTCATATCATCATTATAGTGACTAAAATTATTATGGTTTTCAGTATTATTGTGGCATTAAAATGTGCAGGAAATGTTCAAAAAGTACTGATACAAATTTTCCTTTCCTTTCACCAGGAAGTTTTAAATTGAAAACCTCTCAATGGGATGGCCCTGCCTGTGGCCCTTTTCTGTCTCTCTATAGCTGCCTTGTAATAATTGAGGCAAAAAGCTTAAAAAAAAGACTTAAATACCTAAAAAAAAAAAAAAAAAAAAAATTTTGAAAGGGTGCTTTAACAAACATGGTTATCATAACTAAGATTTGAAACAGTAATACTGAACTTCAGCATTGTTTATTGTGAAACCAAATATCATTTAATCCTTAATATGTATCACTTCCCAAACAAAAAAAAAACATTGGCAGGGAATCTAAGCCAGGCAGCAAAGACCTCTTCTCTCACAACCTAATTGAAAAACCAAAAAGTAACGTAATCTCTAGGAGATAAGCTCATTGCTAGTATGTAGTCTTATGAGTGTATGTATTTATTGTTGTAGGATATTATCCTGTTTGCTGTGAAATCGTTTTTGCCTATTTCTGCTCCTTGCTCAAGTCCCTGACCACAGATTCTCAGCCTCTTCTCCTGTAGTCTGGGTGACTGTACTTATACACATCTTTAGTCAAATTCACACCATCTCTCTGTTTTACATGTCAACTGTCCCTCTGCTCTATGTCTCTCTGCCTCTCTCCTCCTTCTCCTTTCTCTGACTTATCTTTCCATTCTGCAGTAATGAGCGTGCTGTAGCTGCAGGCCTGTCCGTGCTCTGTGTTAATCCTTCCTTTCAGCTGGAGGGCCATTTAGAGCACAAGCACCCAGAGTCTGTTCCAGAATTTAATTAAACATTCTTGGTGTCGCTGTGTTACCTTGCACTCGCTCTCTTTCTCTTTCAGACATGCACACGCACGCATACGCATACACACACCTAGACTTGAAAAAAAAAAAAAACCCAACTTTTTTGGAATCCAGACGATCCCTGCTCAACAACTTCTGTTTATTTGTGAAGGTCTCTCCCATGTCAGTGAGTACTCTGTCCAACTGGTGGAATTAATGCACTTTGTGTTTACCTTCTAAGTTGGCAGTGGCTGTGCCTCATACCTGTCTGCATGACTGATAATTTCAGTCATCAATCGCACTTTTACACTTTTGATATCATAGAAAATATCAATACAACATCAAATAGCTAGCAAATTAGCAGCAGTCAGTGATGCAAATCAGGTCACCAGAATATGCAAGATTCATGCCCTCAGCTGCTCAAATGTTTATTTTACTCTTCTCTGAGTGACAGCTCACAGGTGCAGTTGGAAGATTCTCTCATGACTCAGTTCAGACAAGATGAAGTATTGCAAAATGGCCATGTTATTCCTCTACGATCAGAAGATGGCATGTTACAGTTTATTTGACTGAAAGGAATTTGCTCCAAGCATCTCTGCCACCTCAAACGGCTGAAAAAGTTTGAACTCTATAAATCAAAACAACGCGTTTCCTCACGCCTCAAACCCAGTCATGTATTGGGGTGCACCTTATTTTATAATACACCTATAAGACATAACAAGCTTGTATCAAATTAGAAATAATATGTTCCTTGTTAGACACTATTACACCCTGTATTAGATCTGTTTAAAACTTTCTTAGAGGGTAATTAGGGACACTTTAAAACAGAAAACTGAAGTGAAATCACATATCTGCAACCTGAGACACATCTTCTTTGGCTGGTCCAATACTATTAGCAGAATAACCGAGACCAAAGCCTACTTCTTTGATCAAATCACATTATCTGCCAGCAGTATTACAATAAGTCATGTGGTCACCCATAGAGAAAATATTCCTCTGCATCTATAATTGTGCCCTCTATGGGAGATCTAGTTCACATGTTGGTTTTTAGCAGATATGTGATTTTTAGTCCACAGTACAGTTCTGTTGTAATCTGTCCATAATTACCTTCTAAAGAAGTCTAATAGGGGTTTAATACGGTCTAATACAAAAATATTATTTCTAGTTTTTGTCTAATTTGATACAAGATACGGATTGTTATGTTTTCTTGGTGTATCATTAGGTGTAAGGTGTCTGATTAGGGTACAGTTGTGCTTATTTACTAACTAACAAAGAACATATTAATTCTAGTTTTGTATAATTGGATGTTAAGTACAGCCTGTTATGTCTCATTAGCGTACTGTAAAAAAAGTGCCACCACAATTTACTCCAGTGATGGAGATTGCTCTCTGAAGAGTGGCAACTTTGGTGATTTGGCTTCTGTGTACGTGTTGTTTGTGTGGTGGCTTGGCTCGAACTCCTTTGCCTTTCTGCAAGTCTGGTTCAAGTCTGGCAGGTTGTCATAGCTCAATGGCCAAACTCTCTGAGCTCTAAACCTAATCAGGAGGTAGCAGAAGGCTTTTCATTTCTGTCACACACATATGGAGGCATATATGTATGTATACAGGCTCCATGCACACGTAAACACACAATGTAAGCAAAGTGTTGGCCAGGTGTGAGACGTTCCCCGGTCAGTTATGTGCATCGGCCAATCGGGGCAAGATAAATCATTTCTCACCAATCAGATGTTGAGGAGGGCCGGAGTACACAGCGTTAGTTCCCCCTCGCTGTGAGTGAGTGTGTGTTATCTTCCCTGGACTAACAGAGGCCCTCATTCATACTCAGGTCTTTATAACTGGCCAAAGAAAGACTAATTTGGGTGGAGGTTTTTTGGTGGAGGGGGCAGTATGGGGGAGCTGTATTGTTTGCCTAATCCGCAGTGACTGGGAAGTTGTACGCTGTGCAAATAGCGCATATTTGAGCAGCTCTGCTCCAAAGTAAAGCCCCTTCTGCCCCAAACGTTGAGATAAGCATTGGGCTTGGTTTTGTTCAGAGAGCGATGTCTTAACGGTCAATTTTTTTTGGCACTCTCTCTCATGCCATTTTGTTTTCCATCAGAGCTGCATAGCACATCAAATCACGCTGGATATACTGGGAAGGGAAGTAAGGACGGATTTGAATGCTGTTGCAGAGACAATGTGCAATTCTTATCGTACGGCAATTTAGCTTATCAGTGCCTGTATCTGCAGAGGGCTAGAGAGGGAAGAGTTATGACAATTTTCTTTTATTGGATAGCAGGCAGACTGGCAGAAAAAAAACAGTAGAATTACATTAACAGTGGTCGCAGGACTCTGCAGGAGTTTTGCAGGAAAAAAAATAGTTTTGAGGTTTTCTTGTTATCATGTCTTCCCCTCTCTGTGCATGTTTCTCTTCCCTATTCTTCTCTTTCGCTTTCATGTTTGAAAGAAACTTTTAGATGAAAGTTGAGAAGAGCGCTCCTCTGATTAATTTAGTGTCCTCAAAATGTCACGTGTGGTTAGATGTGGAGTGTTTTGATTTATGACTAAAATCGTGAACACAAAGACCATCTTTGGACAGAATAATCAGCATGTCAGCATGTCATCCATCCTCCATCTTTTTTATTAAAACAAACTGTCAAACAGTTTCTCATCTGGTCATCCAGACAATTTAGTTAAACAACCCACTAATATATAAGGTAATCAACCAATCAGTCAGTTAGGTGCAGATGTGCTACTTTAGTTACCAATGACATGATAGAGGAGACTGGGGATGGTAGTAACAATTTTTGTTTGAGCATCAATAACTCACTGGTTCTTCATGCTAGATCTCTCAAACTCTGAAAAGTCACCTGGTACCAATATTTGTCTACTACCAACAAAACTCACCTGGATGTCTGCTATACAATCACAGATTATGTGAGTTAATGTCTAATACAAGAAGTTCCATTGTTACAACATACCCCACAACTGGGGTTAGTTAATAGCTGGGGATAGAAGTAATGATGAGTGGTAATTTGCTGAATTGAGATCCACAGTATACAGTTTATGAAAAATCTTTATTGAAGAATAAAGAATAAACAAATTTATTTTTTTTTAGAAAATCCACAATCCCATGAGCTCAAAAAGGAAATGATGACATCACTGCAGCTCTTTTCTGATTAGTGAAAACAACAGGGTTACGACTAACCCAAGGTTACAACACTCCCCAGTCTTCCCTGTAAGTTCCAGGGTTACATGGGTGAAACTGGTCTCTGCACTGTGAGTGTGTGTACGAGTGGGACAGTCATGTGTTTGTGTGTGTGACAGGTAGTTGGCATGGTCAGGCATCAGTGAAATGTTTCACCTTGTTTGACGTGGAGGAGCCGGGTTCGCACTGCGGCCTCAGGCTGCATGCAGAGTGTTTTGACGATGCGTCAGTGTAAATCTAAGTGTTCTGACTTCACCTCCTACTCCAAAACTTCAAGTTCCCTTTCATATGGCCCAAGGCAGACATTACTATCTTGCCCACTATTTGACTTTCAGATCAGTCAATCTATTACATTACCATAGGATTGGTTTTCAAACACTGCAGACGTTCTGGCTCGAAGCACATAAGTCAAACAGAGTGCACTGAAAGGTTTGATAAGGAGTGCGGGACCAACAGCTAAATCCGCTGTTTATTCTATAGCGTTTTAAGGCTCAATAAATTCAGACAGCTGCAGCAGTTAGTGCCATTGTGTTACCTTTTGAATTATTGCGATAGATCTCTGTATCAGAACTTTAAAGGCCTTGTGTAGTCCAGGCCTTTCCTAATCTCCCGTCATCTGCATAGAACTGCATAAAACTACCACTCACAATGGCAGCGCAGATCAACACCAACAAGGCTAACTTGTCCAACAAAGTGCTGCTTTATTTCAGCCACCCTTTAAAACACACAAGCTATAATCTATGGGGGGGGAGTGTTTGGATTTGAGGTCTGAATCTCTCAAAAGCAGTGCTCCCCTTTCTTCCCTTTTCTGCTGTATTGAGGAATTCCCTTATCTTACCCCACCAGTGGCGTAGCACAGAAAAGAGCAGGCCGCTCCATTGTCAGCCCCTTAGAGTTCCAGTCTTGTTTGATAGTGTTTTCTGCGGGTCACTTGACACCCCCTCCTTCTTTTTTCCAACACCCCCTCATACCCCCTCATTGTTTGGCTCTTCTATTATTCCCCTAACCAGATTCTGGGTGGGGATGATGGGAGGGGGGATATTGAGAGGTGGATGAAGGGAGGATAGGGAAGTTTGTCATCGGTTTGAAACAGTGAAAGGACTCAGTCTGCTAGCAGCCAGCCAGGGTGAACCAAAAAGCCACAGAACCATATGGAGCCTCCACACAATCAAATTACTTTTTTCTCCTCTCTTCTTCCCCCTACCCCTCATCTTTCTTTCTTTCAGTTTCTTAAATAAATTATCGCAGACCTTTGCATTCACCATCCAAAGGCAGGGAGGGCATAAGTGGAAGATGTGACCAAATTCCAGCGCTCCTAATAAGTTAATGAAATAATGAGATCATCCCTTGTCCATCACACCGTAAAGAATTCTGGGGGAAATGCCTTGCTCCAAAGGTGAGGACCCTTCAGGGGTCAAATTTTCCAGACCTCCAAAGAGAAACTTGCTCTTTTTAGAAAATGGCTGGGCAGCACAAAATAATAAACTTATTTATGTAACATAACATACATTTGAAATCACAAATAGATGAATATGAAGTCTGTTTAGCAACATATGGTTCTCTACTTCTTGTGTCACTAATCATGCTGTTATTCAAAATAAGTGAAGCACTTCTTATTGCAAAGCTTAAAAGGGTAGTTAGATGATTTGATAAAAGTTTGCATGAGATACTTATTGATATAGAGTAGATAGTGGTTGGCATGCCCTTAATTTGGAGAAGCAGAGGGGCACCAGCACGGAAGCTAAGCATTGAACTGCTTTGGCTAGAATCAGCAAGGTATTTTGGCCACTTAAATAAGATCCATCTAAAATAAATCAACATCACTTTAAGTATATGCTATATTTAGAATATTTTCACCATTTTACTTTACCACCAGAAAGCCTGTTTTAACAGGAAACCGCCATTCTATAAGCCATATATCACTCCAACCAACCAAATCAATAAATTAATTCTATGGCTGAAATCAGTAATTTCACCTTGCAGAAAAAAAGAGTTTCTGGTCTTCTGCCTCCATCTGTTAGTTTCTTTATGTTATTATGTGACTTTTTAATACAATACCACAAACAATCGAGGCAGTGGTAATCCACCAAATCCTGTGTTCTGCAAGGTAAAATTACTGATATTGCCTGTGGAGTTTGGTTGGTTTGGGGAGTACCTTTTGTTGCTGACCCTGTCCACAGCAGTTCATTGCTTAGCTTCCATGCAGGTTCTCCTCTCCGCTCCTTCAAACTCGGGACTGCCAACCAGAATCTACTGTAGGAAATACACTAACTAATGATAAGTGCCTCATACAATTCCATGTCAAACAATTCAAACTATCCCTTAAAGGCTGCTGACAAAATTATAGCTGATGTGAAGGATGGCTGTTTTTACACCTGTTACAAAATGATTTCACCATCTCCTCTTGGAGTTGTTTCCATTTACCATGGCAACAAGCTTCCCCCCAGTCATTTAAATGGCAAGGTGAGTGGAGAATAGCCGGGGGGTGTTTCATGGGACCGAGAGACATGCACGTGTTTTGGGGTAGAACTCACGCCAGAGTCAATGCCTGGGTGGCCAATTAGCAAAAAGGAAATAAAAGACCCTGTGCCATCAACCAATGACGGCTGGGGGAGCAGAGAAGGGGGAAGTTTTTTTTGTCTGTTTTCCTCTCCCTTTCCTCCCTCCCTCTGTTCCTCTTTTACTCTCTAACTTTGTCTGTCAACTTGGTGTCCACAGCAAAACTCCGTCGGAATAACAAATGAGGATTACCAGACTGGAAGCAGTGGGATTTCTAGGGTTGTGTGTGTCTGTGTGCATTTATGTATGTATGCGTGGCCGTGTGTGTGTGTCTCACTTGTTTGTGGAACAAAAATGTCCTAGTGTGTCCCTAGACAGACATTTGGCTGTGTCCCATTGGCCATAGAGGATTACAAACCCTCTCTTTGCCTCTTCACACTGGCCCACAGTGCTCCACTCCCCCTGGCTAATGACCCAGTGAGACACATTCATTCCTTCAAATAGACCTCAGATCTGAGCTCATCCTGGCTATTTCCTCCAAATATAAGATTTGAACAACAGAATCTGATTACCACGAAATCACGGAAATTCAAAAATCACACCCTTGTATCTTTGTGCTCTTACTTCCACGGTGCATATTGGTACTCTCTGGACTTTGACAAGTTCATGTTGCAGAAGCCAGTTGGCTTTGTTGAGCAATGACCATTATCTGAGCTATCCTATATACACTGTAAATATAAACTATTCATTTTCACTAAAAGTTAGTGTAATAAGTTGATTAAACTCTGTACCGTACATTCATTCAACTCATAATTTCAGGTCAAAAGACATCAAGTTACAAGAACTCATGTTTATGAGTACTGAAATGTTCTGAAAAGAATTACAAGTTCAATTAACTTAATAAATAAATATTGAATAAATAAAACTTGTTTGTTTACATTAAGTTAAAAGTACTGATAAAACTTCTTTACTCAAGTAATAGTGAAAAAGTACAGGCTCTGAAATGTTCTCAAATATAAAAACAAAAAGTAGCCCTCTGGAGGTCATTTCTACACACTGTTTCTGTGCAAAGCTAACTGAACCTCACCTTTTCTCCACGATCAAGTCTTCCTCCCCTCTGTCTTTTTCATCTTATGTTGTTTTGTCTTTTGTTTTTTATGTAATTGTCCTCTTGTTATGTCTCATTGCATTATTTTTGTCCTGTTGTTTCTTTAACATTGTTTTCATCTTGTTTCACGTATTACATCATTTTCCTCTTGTTGGTCTGTTGTGCGTGATATGTTGTTCCATCCATTTAGGCTGACATCAGTCTTGATGTTGGGAAGGTGGCGTGCAATGGTGCAAAATAAAAATAATCAATAATTCCCCTCAAATACATTAAAACTTAAGTTACAAGCCTGTTTTGAAAATGTAAGGAGTAGAAAACAAACATTTGTGTTCATATGTAGGGAGTAAAAGTAGAAAGTTGTCAGAAAAATAAATACTCAAGTAAAGTACAGATACCTGAAAAAATACCTGAAAAGTATTT
>JAJHUR010086007.1:16391-35419 GCA_027495735.1 Lutjanus campechanus | reverse complement strand
TATCATCACATAGTGATAGTGCATAGTGGTGAGTACATACAAAATGGCTTATTCTCGCAGAGTGGAGTATCACTTTAAGTTACATAGAGATAAGGGGAGAGATAAGCAAATTCTTGAACCCCCCTTCGGAGCCTGTGGTGGTGGGGTTAAAGAGCAGGCAGCAACGCTAGTGCAGGCCAGCAATGCATTGACAGGCAGGGGGAGAAATGGGAGGTTCAGCAGTTTAAATAGACCACGAGATTGGAAGTGTGCGTTTGGTATGTAGTATTGAGAATTGCCTGAACTAGCTCGCAGGCGTCACCACATTTATTGGTTAAATTTTTTAGTTCTATTATTTCTCATGTCATTCCAATCATGTGAAAACGTAGTCTATGCAAATACAGGACAAATCACTGTATTGATTGAGTAAGGGACAGAGCCTTTTATTTTATTTTTCAAAACAGGATGATCCTGTGTTAAGAGGGACAGGTGGTAACCAAAATACAAAGTCAATGGAAAGAAGCAAGTGGGTACTGATTTCACCCAGAACATCACAGACTGAGACATGTTTGTGTGAGTGGAAAATGTTTCAATTTGAGAGAAAAATTGTGGCTTCATGAAATCTTCTTTATGATTGGAGACCAAATGTAAATGTAAAAATGTACACACCATGTTTACATGCTACATGCTACAGTTGACATTTCGGCTAAAAACATGGTGTAAATGGCATCTTTTGTGGTTAAATTTTAATGTTGTGGCTTGTAGACACTTGGATTACACCACACAAGCAGGATGGAGAAATTTTGTGTTTGTTTTGTGTGTGTGTGTGTTTTTTAACATTTAACTTTGGTCTCCATTCACTGCCATTAGCTGCAACCCTGTTTTCAGCTGAAACTCCAGGATTGTTTTGTGAACTGAAGATCTTCACCCATCATCACATTGGCATAGAGGTGAGTACATATTGAGTGGACTATTATTCAGCGGTGGAATATCGCTATAAGCTCTTGAACCAAACGATGGTACTCACCAAGATGTGTCCTCACCCACCAAACCTCATGAACCTACGGAGTCCGATGGGTCCATCCACTCACCCTACATGTTTTCGCCTTCCCCTCATCCAGAGCAAAGATTGGAGCTAGTAACTCTACTTTATTCTGACTTTTTACATTAAGTATTTGTTGATAACACAAACTATCTGGGAAATTAGGTATTTGCAGAAGATAAATGAACCGCTACTTTTGCTGATATTCTGTATCATAGCAATGAAAACCTCTCAGCTGAAATGATGCTCTCATGCGCCCCAAACCGAGTGTTCTCAGAAGAGCGTCTGGTGTTTTCAGCTAGCAAAAAACATTTTGGTGGGCAACAGGCCTTCAGGGCCTCCGTTGTAAGTGCTGATTAAAGTGTGACACAGTTCAAGTGTTGCATTGCAGAATTTATGCACTGCTGGGTGTTTTATTTTGGCTGCTGTTTTGCAGAAATAGTTTGTGGTTTAAGTAGCCAAATTTCAGCATCGAGGATTTGGCTGACATCTCTTACCAGACAGCCACAACTTATTCTCTTGTGTCCCGTATTCAGTTTCTTGAACTGCGTCTGAAGTCGGGGCAGCTGGGTGACAGCTGTTAACGGTAGCAAAATTGACAAATTAGAAATGAGTGGAGTTAGTGGTTGCATTTGAAGAAGGAGGTTTTGCATCTAATCATAGTAATGATGTAAACAAATAAATCAGACTACAGGCAGTTCAGCGATATTCCTGCAGCTGTGGTCTTCACTGGTCTTGAAATAAAATCCAAAGTCCTCTGTCTGAGACCAAGACAAAACCAAATAAGAATACAGTAGATTATGAGACAAGATCTTCAAAAAGTCTGATATAGACTACAAGACAAAGTCTCTATTTATCAAGGTCTTGATCTTCTCATTGAACTCTTTCCTAAAATGTATAACTCCCACATGGAGGCTCATAAGAAAAGCTCTGAGTCTGGCTTTCACCAGCTTCTTCTCTGGGAAAATTACATTTACTCTGAATTTTCTCATCCTACGCAGCATTAAGAGCAGCATCAGTTGCATAACCAATTTAGAATTAAGAGAGGAATTGCTTGGGCTCTTTTTTTTCTTGGTGTTTTGGTTGTTGTTTTTTATTTATTTATTTTTTTTTGTGACTCAAATCTCAACCCGACATCTCCAAACCTCAGACACAGTAAAGATGCTCTTTTTCCTCTCAGACAGCAGATGGCTTCCCATCATTTTCTCAATTGCTCTGGAACCAGAAGGTGTCTGAATGAGACTGTGACTGTGATTACCCTTCAGAGGAAAACCACGCGGGATGACAGCCAGCCAGGAATGGCAGAGGTGGTGCGGGATTGGTTTGGAGCGCCCTCCCTGAAACAAACAATGTAAATGAACCCTTCAGTGTCAGTTATTTTTCACATTTATTGTGCTTGCTTATCTATGCTTTTTTTTTTTTTTAATGACCCACCAATTGGATGACGCACATAGTTCTCTCTTAATAAAACATAACTTTTAAATTGAAAAGAGTTCAAATAAGTCTCTAAGATGATAGGGTGAACAAATGTTATTTTTAAAAATATAATACTGAAAAGTGTTGGAGCTTGGCTATAAGTTAATGACTTCTTATGGCATTATCACTGTAAAGAAGAGGAAATTCAAAGAAACAGTCATCACTGAAATTGTGAATGTCTGCTTTCCACTTCCTCTTGAGTTTCATCACAGATTCCCAGACATGATCATATATCACATGTCTTAAAAATCTAAGGATGAGCTCATTTAGTCATTTTTTATTTCCTCTTATGCAGTAAAGACAGTGATTGGTTGTGCTGGTTTTGCTTACAAAGTCTAGAAACATATGTTAACAATGAGAGCTTGAGCAAATAACATTGTGAGCTTATCTGGCGTATTTTCTTGTAAGGTCACTTGTTTTGTCCGTGTAATGGCCCTGCTTGTTGAAAGCATGCTAAAAGCTAATAATTAACCCCAATATAATAATAATTATCTCTGTTAGGTAGGCAGCCAGGCTCTCAGTGACGTGTCCCCAGTGATAAACCACCCACCCAAACAATGTCAAAATATTAAATATCAGACATCTCGGGTGGAATCAACATATTCATTGTACAGGAATGTGACAGATTGCTTTCATTCTACTTTCCAAAAGGTTTAAATAACAGTTAATATGCTTTGTAATCAGCCAGTCATCAGCATTTACTCTGTGAATAGAATCAAAGTGGATGACGCACCAAAACTTTAACACTCTTATAGAATAATTTGGAGGGCAAGCCACAGGCACAACAGTGGGTAGCTGTGCTTTGTGTGTCAGCCAGTGGTGAGTTTTGGTTGGGTCTGACCTGGCTGTGCCTCACAACTGACCCGGCCACAGTCCATCCAAACAAAGTGGAGACGCTGGGTGTGAGCCAGGAGGCCAAAGCATGGCTGGACTCCTGCAGCTGCAAGCAAGAAATCAGAGGTTAACTCCCATACTGCTTCATTTCTGGTGCGATTCTGGGATTACATATGAAAAATAGCCTTTTGACAAACTCTTATTAATGTTTATTATTGTACAATGTCCCTGTTAAATAAGGGAATGAAATCAAATCGACTTTTTGCCCTCAAATTTAAACATAAACATATGAAGTTGTGTTAAAGGATCAGCGTGCAGGATTCAGTTGCATCTACAGTAGCAATCTCGCCTTTTCAAGAAAATATGGTGGTCGCAAAATTCATGAAAGCTGTACCTAGCTAGTGTTTGGTTTCTCTGTTCTGGGCTACTGTAGAAACATGGTGGTGCAACATGGTGGTCTCATAGGTAAGGGTCAGCACCATCTATAGATATATCTGGCTCATTGTGAGGTAACAAAAATCCAACAATTCTTATTTTCAAGTGATTATACACTAATGAAAACTTACTAAGAAATAATATATTCCATTTCTGACAGACTCTGTCAATAAATCCCCATAAATTGCAACTTTCTAGGGGCAAATTTCAGTTGCTCCTGCAATTTCATTGCAAAAAACGCCTAAAAAGATTACAGCATGCATCACATTTTGTTTTAGAAATGCTGCAATGAAATCAGGCATTTTAAGCTACAACAATCCCCCAAAAAAGTCTACAAAATCCTGGAAGGACTGTTTCAAACTGGTGTCTGTTGACATAATAACTGAGTGTAACTTGTAACGTCTGTCATCCATCCATCCATCCAACCAACCAACCAACCAACCAACCAACCAACCAACCATCCATCCATCCATCCATCCATCTATCCATCCATCCATCCATCCATCCATCCATCCATCCACAGCCTTAATTTGTCCCACGTAATATCTGCAGAGGCTCAGGAGCCTCACTTTAACCAGGCAGGGCCTCTGAGTAAACACTGCCCAATTACTTTAACAATGCTTAATAGGATATTGTGGCTTCTCGCTAAACTCAAAACAGACCTGCAGCTACCCTAAAATAGCAGCGAGTGGAAATCCACGGGACAGTCCCCCGTCACTCTTTGCCCAATAACCTGGGTGACTGGCTCCCCCCTTAATAGAGTGTGGAGCCTGTCTCCCACTCACCCTGGCCTCTCGTGACGTATGGAGGAACCAGCTCATCACGAGTCACCGCACTGAAGTGGTAAGGCGAGCATCAACAAAAACAAACTTTTCACTTGTGGATTGTGGACTGAGCCCCTCTAAAAATATCACAGAGAAAAACTGAGGGGGAGGCCTGGCTCGTGGTTGTGACATTTATTAGGGAATCATCCACTCCCTGCGCACTCTGAAAACATTGTCTTTTTTAGACTGAAAAACAAATGGGATGAGTACAATGTGGTAAAAGGATGAAGTGATGACCAGCAGATTTTCTACCACTGACTGCTGTTGTTATAATTTCACATTTCTGTGTTCTGACAACCACAGAACTCTGCCACAGTTTTAATTCTGGTCTGTTTCGCTTCTTATTTTATGTCTTTTGGACTGCTGCCAGCTGTTTAGAGCCCATCTGAGTCACGGCTGTTTCACAATAACGGCTACAAAGAAAGTTCACATGTGTTTGCTAGTAACGATCCCAGCAAAACATAAGTGGCAAAGTGAACCTGAAATATACAAATTGTTTTCATGCTTGAACTTGACCTCAAATCTGAAAACTAACTAAACTACTTCAAGGTAGAATACGCAGGATTTGTCAGTTGCTGTTTGTAAACAAACCAAAAATATAGTTGATTGCATTCCTAGGTCATCAAATACTGATGCTTTATGTAAGGAGTCCTGAGCACAGCAAAATAATGAGAAAATAATCAAATGCAGGCAGGGGGCAGGGTCTCTGCAGATACAGACACCATCAGACACTTTTAGTGGGTCATAAGTGATCACTGAAGGGGATCATTTTTATATTTGTCTATAAACTGTTTTCTAGGGAAATCCCATATGCTTATTGCTTGTGTGTTTCCTGTGAAACAGATCGCTTGTGAGTGTCACAGATGTTGCTTGGTGTTCACAGCAGCCGATAGTGCTGTATGTTATACCCCCCCCACCACCACCACCACCACCAAGTAGCTAAAGCGGTCCATGGAAGGAGAGCAGTCATATTAACTGACTCTTCCCGGACTAAGAACTCCCAGTGAACAGAGCCAGACCAGGATCTAAAAAGCCTCTGGGACCAACGGATGCCAATTTGATGACAGGAACTAGGCTACGGTACCAACTCTGAGGTGGTTTTCTTGCTAGGTTTGGCTCCCAGCAACCAGGGGCTGAGTCACGGCTAAGTGAACTAAGTTAGTGGTTAGCTAAATTACTTTGCATCAGGAAACTCCATAAACGACCTTGGTACTGTATTCCCTGATGTTCTCAGAGACTGTATTCATCCTGGTGATTGGTGGTGTTCACTGGGAGGCTGCTGAGCAACAGTTAACAGTTACAGCTAGCTAATTTAGTAATAGGTAAGCTAAAGCTATCTGTCCATCTGGAAACTGTAATTAAATAACCAAGAGATGAAACTGAGCAGCCGGAGGACCTCAGAGGTGAAGCTAAAAACTATTTTCTCCATAAAATATGATCCAGTTTTACACAAATCAGTGAATAAATTTAAAAGGTTGAGCTTTTGTACAGTGAGGCCCCCAAAATACTGCAGTCTGCATTGGTGTATTCTCCATCTATGTTCCAGCAGCATCATATGCAAGAAATCTTTTTACTTGATGCAATGTGTATATCCCCGAGTATAGGATGAGTCATCCACAGTTTTTAAATAGTTCTTCAGAAAAAAATCCATTAACATTACTCGAGAATACCTACACAATGACTTTTTTGTCATTGTTGGGCCTGACATTGGCATAGAGGTGACATATGTGATAAAAACACTTAAACATTGACTTTGACTTCATGGGAACTTAAACATCAGGCTAACACATTCTGAAACTCATGCCATTATTTCAGTGCATTCATACTAGCCATCATTATTTTCCTCCATTTAAATTCAGTCATAAAAATGCTGGAAAAGTAAGTATACACAGTAAATCATGTATCTGCCCACATGGCAAATCCAAAATCTAACAGCACTCGTCACTCAACTTCCTATTGCACGGCCATTTGTACTACAGTATGTACTCATACACTGAAAACCCACAGTTTGCACTCTGTAAATCAAAGAGTAGGCTACAAACATGACTTCCGGAAAAACCATATAGGACAGCGAAGGCCGGGATGGCAAAGCAAAAAAAAAAAGAGCCACATCCTGTGGCTAACAGGAAATACTGGTTAAATGACAGGTTCCATAAATGAAGGGCTGCTTGGCTTGCCATCACACCCTTTAAATGGATTGTTTCCCTAAATGTATCTGCCTCTGTGTTTGAAAATAAGTTTAAAAGTGAAAACTGTGATGACTCTATACTAAGCTGCTGTACTAGATATGAACAATATCCCTTGTAATGAAAAATTAACCCAGTTTCTCCTCATGTATGTCACCTTTGTTATTTGATTCTCATACTGAACACACCCTCTTTATATAAACCATCTGATGTGCCCAAGCTTGCCATTGAGGTACATCTAATTTCTGTTGACTAGGCTGTAGGCTGCTTTTGACTCATTTTCCCAAGCTTGTTTACATGTCTTCTTTAAACAGTCTTGTGTCAGTTGCCCGTGAATGTGTTTTCTCCGTTGGCTTCCTATCTGAAATAGTTGTTATTATCCAACTGGTTCATTCAGAAATCTCAGTAAGTGTCTTGAGGAGGATTGCCTGAACACGCATGAGTTTTCAATTCCCCCACAATAAGGAACAGATTTCAACATTTATCTCCCATCCCATTGGTGTGAAAAAAAAATATCACTGGAAGGAATAGTGCCAGACAGACAAGGGCCATTTAACTTGTACCAGACGAAGCTAAATACACTCTCCAGTGTCCATGAAAACAGGCGGTTTAGAGTGTGATTTAACTAGGTCTGCATGATGCACAAGTTAGATTTTCAAGTGTAAACAATTCAATAATGGAAGAGAAATCACTTTTTTCTGGTTTTAATCTTGTACAGCCATCTATAAAAGGGTGAGGTGGTGGTTTTTAGCAGACTTGGTGAATTTAAATCAGAAAATGGATGTCTTTTTTGGTACTATTTTATGAGACATCTTGCCCTTTCCACAGGGATACCACCAAACCATAAAATGGTTGGCTTTTTTAAACAATGTTGCATAACTTTAATTTCTTTCTCAACCTAGTTTTGTCACAATTTGGAATGAATAACTGTTGTTTTCAAGGGGAATACCATGTGGTTAAAGAATTTATATTGTCAAGGCAGGGCAGCCCGACCAATATTTCAGAACATCAACAACGTTCATACATGTCATAAACCAAAATAAAAGTGACATGCAACTCTAGTTGTCACAACCCAAACTCTATGCCATATATTCTGATCTTGGACTGTGACCTGAGTGAATGTGAGGGCCAAAGCCAATTTTAACAGGAAACATGATAAGAGAGACTATTGTCTTATCGTCTTGGAGGCTGGTTTTGCCATAAGAATCAGTAGTGAGAGATGATAAAATGAGTAGGTTAGCTGCTAATAAAACTGACTAGATCTTAAAATCTACCCTTCAGTCCTGCCCCTTTCTGCACTGTGCTCCAATAACAGTTAAGCACCCAGTGTAACCTCAGTCAACTTTTCCCGCCCTGTTCCCTGTATACTAATTTTGAAGGTGATTAAAAGATGCTACTGGCCTGGGGAATTGCTGACATATAGTCACATCTTAAGTTAACTAATGTTAGCAAAATAATAACTAACTCTAGCTAACAATTAATGTAGATTACCTATAGAATTGTAATAGAACTAGACAGGGCATTGCTGCTCAGCCTCACTGCTAATTTTTCCCTGTGGCCGCTTGTGGCCCCCAAAATATTGCAGTTAGGTTACGTTTAGCAAGTAAAACTGTGTTGTTAGGTTTAGGGGAAAAAAAATACTTGGGTACATTTAAGAAAAGATCATGGTTTTGGTTTTTGGAAGTTATCTCGGGGGAGTGTCGTGTAGTGAAGTGAGTGTGTCTTGTAGTCTGTGAGGACTCAAATAAATCCTTCTCGCACATAGCATATCTGCATATCTGTACAGAAAACAGGAAAAGAGAAAAGTGGACAGGTTCCAAAAGGGGGAGGGACTTAGGAAGGGTCAATAATAACGATGACACAAAGTCACCTCACATCATATAGTCCTGTGCTTAGCTTAACAATGTGTATGTTAAAAGGGGTTAAGTTAGCCAAAGGTTAACTCTTAGCCCAGGGTTAAAGATAACCCAACGCTAAGAACTTGCAGTGTGAAAACCCTTCTTATGTGCCTTTTTCATACTTTTGAAAAAATTCTCATGGGAGAAATTCATCCCCAGTGTTTTCTAACGACTCCGAAGCAGAAGGCAGACAGTTTTTTATAATAACTATGCATGCAAGGGCGTCGCTATATGTTGAGAAGTGGTGGCGACATAAGGGCTCAGATGAACATTTTTTAAACCGTCTTTAACATATGCAATTCAATGTACAAGTAATTAGGGATTGGTATGAGGTCAAAGTACATAATTATGGTGGGTCGAAAAAAATAGCATAATGTAGCTTCAAAGGGGCGTAACCTAGGCTACCATAGAGTCAACAATGCATAAACATTCAGTAGAAAACACAAAGCAACATCAACAGCGCAAAAAACAGTCATCCTTCACATCCACAGCTGCAACATGTCAATGAACTGAAAATTAAAGTCAGAAAACATATATGATGAAAACTTGCTGTAGGTCTCTAATACACGTTAAGTTGTGGTCACTTGTTTTCACAATAATGAAAACAACCATGATGAAGGTTAGTATTGAAAATTTAAGAAATTCACTGGGAGCAGCTTCACATATTTTCTTTGGGCCCCTGCTGGAACAAAGTAGCTCCAACAGCAGCAGCTGCAGCTCTAAGTTCTTTGTGTGAAATTAAGAACTGATTGTCAAATCAAATCAAACCGAGAAAATGTAAAAGGAAATTAAATTTATTTGTAATGTTCGTCAGTGTGTTTGTTCAACTTAATATCTTAAGCTTATTTAACATATTTTCTCAAGTATAACTGAATTATTATCTTGTTTATTTGACCAGAAAGTTTATTTATTTTGAATCACTGCAAAATTATTGCAGCTCGTCTTTTCAAATTTGTGCCTTTCAGGAGATCATGAGTCAAGTTTGTCATAAGCTGTCAAAGTGTTCTCACTTATTAGGTAACATTTCTTGGTGCAAGCTATTCATCAGATCATTTTCAGTAAATTATGCTTTTGAAAAGTAATGGGGACGAAATTGAGGACCTAATGGGCCACTGTTCCTCTCACATAGAGTTCCCCTGAGTGCTCCACTGTCAACTCACAGTCCAAAAACATGCAAGTTTGGTGTGCTGGAGCCTTTTTCTTAGGTGTGACACTGAATATGTTTCTCCTGGGACAGAAGCCAACCCCGAATCATGGCCCTGAATTGAAATAGGAGGGTATAGAATATTTATGAATGGAACATTTAACTGTACTGATGGGCAGGGCTGGACTGTGGCATAAGTGAACAAGTGTAAGGGGGTCTTTTTGTACCCTCGTGTTTTAAAGCCTGCATCCCTGTCTCCTAAAGGTACCAGTGCCCAGCTCCACAGGCATGCAGGGAAACTCCAGTAAGATCTAAAACTGTATATGTCTTTTTTTTTTCATCTTGGAGTCTGTGCTGGATCTGTGTGGTTATCCATTTTATGCCAGCGACTATGGTAAACATGTACATAAAGCTTTTACAAGGGTTTGGATAATAATGTCATTCTTGAGTAGGAGGGAAAAGGCTTCACCCAAAAAAGTGCTGGGCTGTTGTAGTGGTTTTTATTCTGTGGGATTAGCTTTTTTTTTTTAACCAGATGCTAGCTCACTAACTTTTTTTTTCTTCTAACAATTGTTATGTTATAAGTTGATAACCAGGCAATCTGTGGCCTTTTGAATTTTGCAATTTAACAGGTTGTGGTCTTCGGGCTTTATTGTTCCCCTGGTTTTACTGCACCACAGCATATTTTCATATTAACCCTTTTGGGTAAAAATTAGCTAGCTAGTGAACATAGAGAGCCAGAAACTGGCAGCAAAGGTTACCCTGTAAAAAATAAAATAAAAAAATGTAAAGTCATTGTAAAAACTCAGTACAGTTTTGTCTTTCTTTCTAAGTATGTGAGTTTGCAGCTGACACAGAAGAAAATTTAAAGGCAGCTTGGTGGGTTGTGTGTGTGTGTGTGGATGGATGGAGAGGTAGCCTACATTTGTATAATTTCTGTGATGATTTGAAAAATATACATGCATAAAATACTTTTGGGCTCTAAAAATATTCGACTATCTAAAATGTTTAGTTTTACAGTGTGAGTCGATTTGTCAACAAATTGTAAAATATCAATAAATGCACATTTTCAATGGCCTCTATATTGTGTGCTTGTTATATAACACATTATTGTTATTATTATTATTATTATTTCATAAAAGGAATGTAAGGTAATGAGACAGGAAATAACCCAGCATATCGGTAATATTTAACCCAGCAATACAGATAATTTTAGTCACTAGGTTGGCTTAAATGAACAAACCAGCATTCTGGGTTAAATTGGAAAGCCCAACATCTGGGTCAAACCAGTCTGGCTCATGTTCTGTCCAGTAGATGACCAGTGGTTGGATTAAAGTTGGGTTAATTTTATCTGAGCAGTTTTTTTCCTCTTTTACAAAGAGACATGTAATTTCTTTGAGGTCAAAATTCAAAAGGGCAGTTTAGTGAACACTGTTCTGTAAGACGTAAAAATGTAGAAAAGTGGAGCACAGTGGGGTTTTTTTCTCCATTGGATAATGAATCTTACTCGGCTGTCTATAGTGTTTGACCTTATTTTCATCCAGTGTTTAATGAATCTACTTTAAAGGGCCTCTCAGACAACGATGTTATATATGATGTTCAGTCATCACGAGTACTACTCAGACTGTGAAAACGGTTGTATACTGTATGTCATCTGTCGCTCTGCAAGGAGTGCTTCCCAAAAATAACCCTGATGATGTCAGCAGGGTTAGGTTATTTTAAAAAAAATAAAAGAAATGTGGGGTATGAAAGACGTGGGCATTTACCAGACAGGGAGGATCTCGAGTTGTGTCATGGGAAATATAGGATCCAGGAATGTTGGAGCTTGACCGACACAAGGGACTTAAAGTGAGGATATCTTCCTCTTCTTGCCCCTGATCCTTCAAATTTGAACATTCCTGTAATAAATTACTGGAATACCCGTTTAAAAGATAATTCATGTAATTTTAACCCTGGGCCAAGGGTGCAGATCTCATTACAACTTAGAGAAGGACAGTGCTGAAATTCAGCCCCAGATGTCTCTGTCCAAAGCTGAATTGGCGTGGAGGGGTGAAACAGAGAGGAACTGCTGTCTGTTCTGCTTGCAGTTTGTGCATATTACATGAACTTTTATTACAAGCACAGAGAAGTAGAAAAGAGGTTGGTTTTAGCCTCACCTCCTACGTTACTTTAAGCTGCTTACAAGGTTCATTATGAGAAGGTACATCAGCTTAATTTATGTGAATTATTTACCTCCTGCACTGGTCTTTGAAGTGGGCACTGGGACTGTAAAACCAAACTCCATTCTAAAAGCAGGTGTTTTATGTTTGGGACATAGTTTTTGACAGTAAAAAACTTCAGTTACACCATCACTAAGACTCTTCTCAGATTCACACGTACACTCCATGCATACATATTGTTTCTCTTAAGTATATATTTTCAATATAGAGAAAATTTACTGGGGAGACAACTTTATGAGTATTTCAAAATTGGAGTGGACATGTCCCCTCTGTCCCCTGTTGGATCTGCGCCCAAACCCTGGGCCCCAGTTTTGGCCATCATGACAATTTAATCTTTTTTTTATTGCTTTCTTCACTGTTGGGCTTTACATAATTGTGTGACAGAAATGCGCTCCAACACACACACAGGGCCAATTCCACAAAGATATTTGAAGTTTCCAGTTTACTTGAGGTGATGGAGATGTTGACCCCGAAACAAAATATCATCCAGGCCTCAAAAAGCCAAAGGCTGATCCTGCTCATAAAGCTTTTAACCAAATTCATTCTTTTTTAAATTTATTTGAGGGGGAACATTTTCAAGAACAATATTACATGCGTAAGCACAGACACTGACGCATGTTGCTGTCATATATTCTACATCTGACTAAATAACTAATTTTACTTAAAATCATGCACGCAACACACACACCCACACACACAAGCTCTGGGTGTCCCACCACACCAGTCAGGGACCAAACGAGACAAGACCTATCATGTCTCCTCTCAGTGAGAGCAGACATTGTTGACTCACTGTCGTCTAGAGGCGCTTAGCCTGGGTCCCACCACAGCTATGCACTGTCTGACCAGAGCCTCGGAGCAAGGGTGTGCAGACTCACACACGTCCATGGATGCATGCAAACATTACACAAACACAGTCAGACACACATACATTCAGGTATATAGACACTTACATACACCAGTCTCACTCTTTCTCCAGCTCTGTGGTTTGCTCCTTTAATCCACTCATCAGTCACAACACACTCAGAAGCAAGAAAACATGCACTTTCTTTAGGTCTTTCCCTCTTGTCTATTGCACCGCCAAATGTAAAACCTAAGTGTTGATTACTTCATGTATCCGTTACACAATGATCTGAGAAGGAGTGTTTGCTCTTTGGGGATAGACGTTACACCTGTCAGACAGTTCTCTCAGGAAAGATTAAATCGAAAGCAACTGGACTTGTTTAAAAGTCTTTTCTGAAGACGTTTCGCTTCTCATCCAAGAAAAGACAGAAAACACTTTTAAACAAGTCCAGTTGCTTTCGATTTAATCTGAATGAGATTACAATGACCTGGACGAATGAGAACATTCACGGACTGTCAGACAGTTATGCAAAGCCTCTCTGAAACCCATCTTGTGTTGAAAGGTTCAGTTTTCTCCCCACAAGTCCTCCGACCATGTGTCCCGAGTGTGCCAGCCACACTCCAGACTGTCCACAGACATCACGCCCCGGTCTCAAGCTCCAAATAAAGGCCCACTGGGCCTGTTGTCAGAGTGAATCAAGAGATGTTCAGGTGTTCATCTCCTGACTCTTCACACCCATGCCCCATTAACCTGTTAGGGGGCTCAGGCAAAAACGTGCAGTTAAGCCCCCATTAGGCCCCCTGCCTCCCCTCCTTCATGCAGCCTGCATGTACTCTTTCGCCTCCATTGATTACTGTGTACACAGTAGAGTATAAATGGCATCTTTATTATAAGCCAAGACACCCAGAAAACACACTACACATTAACACACACACACACCTTTGTCAGTGTTGAGTAAATTAAACTTTTTGGAGAAGTTGTTTTTTTTTTTGTTTTTTTTTTTACAAATAGTCTGATTTATCTTTGCTATATATCGGACTCATGATGAAGAATATTTTCAGACTTTTTTGGGGGGACAAAAACTCAAAAAATCATCAAACAATAATTTTTAGTGAGCCATAGAAGTCACCAGTTTTTTTAAACCCAGTAAAGTACTCAGAACTTCAAGTACCCAGTCATTTGAGTGCAACTTTAAAACTAGATGACAAAGAGACCCTTTACAAGACACAGTCACATGATTAGGTAATAAGTCAGGACCTTTGTTGATATTGTGCTTTAGAGATGCAAATGACCTAACAAACTGCCATTAGTTAAATTACCAAAACCCAGTGCAGTCGCCCAATTCGCCCTGTTGTTAATCCAGCCTTGTTTACACCTGCGACCTACACACACACCAACACACACTCACGCAAAGAGGACAAAAGCAACCCACACGTACCGATGTGCAGCCACACATGCGTAGCCACCCACAGTCAGACAGACAGATAGGGAAACACATAACCGGCGTCTCACCACAAACACACAAACACACACACACAGAGAAAACCGACACACCCCGCCATTCACCGTCCTGGCCTTGTTTACTCATGACCATCGCAGCTCTGCAGCAGTCAACCCATCATTCCACAGATTCCTGCGTCCCAGCACTGTTTTATGTGCTTTGAAGAAACACTCTCTGCTCTTTAAAGACAGGAGTCATACAGGCATTATAATGCTGACTAATATAATGAAGGTGAGTGAGAGTGAGCCAGCACACCAAATATTTTAATTGATTGACTGTGTTTTTTTTTCATTTGAAAAGGTGAATTCTAATTGTTCTGCTTGCTGTCTTCTTTACAGAACAACACTACAGTAACACATATTTATCTGAAACTGAAATGATAATGAAAACTGGGACCAGCTGGAGTTCGTGATGTAAAACTCGGCTCAGAAAGACTTTATCTGTTCAACACTGCCATCTGTAGACCATCAACAGTGACTGATTGCTCCACATACTGACTCCGTTTTCTTTGCTTAATTGTCTCATTGTCATGCTTATTCTTACATAACAAGCCTAAACAAAAGATGCACTCATGATTTGTTTGACACAGAAAAGCGGAAAGCGTCTCGCCAAAACGTAATTTTCTGTATTTACTTTATCCTTTTAAATGCTTGGTTTCCTCCCGCAGGCCAAAGATATGTAGGTCAGGTGAAGTACCAGAGCTCTAAATTGCCTGCTAAGTGTGGATTTGTTTGTGTTGTGTTATAACCCTGTGACAGACCACTGACCCGTCCAGGATGCTGACCAGGCACAGCAATAAGCAGCTGAGACTAGAGGATTATACAGTAGATCCCACTGGGTCATTCAGATTCATACAATGCATACTAAAAGAAAACATTAAAAACAAAATTAAAATAATGTTAAACATTTCTCTCTATTTTCCTGCACTTACTGACTAACAAACTTTGAAAATATATCTTATCTAGTTAGTGTCTAATTTTCCTTTAACCATGAATAACAACTCTAAGCATACTTCACCCCAAATGAACTACATGGGCCTTACTGCTGAATATTTTAGGCCCGCTAATTTCATTATTGACTTGTTACTTATATATATTAATATTGCATAACTCAGTATATTTGTGCAAATCTCAAGCAGCCTCTTTATGAACATTAGAGAAACACAGTGCCATCTAGTGACAAACCCTGGAACTGCAAGGACAAAATGTGACAAAAATCAGCTGCCGCAGTCCATCCACATGAGGTGATTTTACTAGACTATAATCACATTTATGTATCAGCTCTGAGCCCCCCGACACAATTGGATGTAACATATAAATAAAACAAATAAGCAAAAACCCCTTAACTATCATTCATTGTCAAAAGACATATCAGAAAGTGTGTTGACTAAAAGACCAAAATCATTCCAATTTAAATCTGTGTAGGTTGCCATTTCCTTGCTGATACACATAAGTGGTGACTGCTTATAGATCATCATCATAGTTCATTATAGTAAATTGTTTATTACAAGGGGAAATAAAATCCTTTGCATTGATCTGCTGCACATCAGGGGTATTTTTAGCGATGTAGAATCAAGTGGGATTTTAACACACTTTTATTGCCTTGCTAAACAAGAATCAGTGCAGATTTGAATAATATTTTGTAAAACATATCAATATTATATGTTTTAACAGCTTTTTTTTTAATACATTCGGATATAGAAAATATTTATTGTTTGATAAATACATTTTTTCTTTGTTCATGAACTTTGATCTATGATTATAAAATTTTGTTATAATGAAGCAAAATAATTAGATAAAACTGTGCAGAGAGATTCCTGTCATATTCATTGGATCGAAACAAGACATTTTTCCAATGAAGTACAAAGTGAGGGTTGATATAATCAACAATAAGTTGTGACTGTTTACCCCATAGTGGTTTTGTAAGTGGACAAGATCAAAATAAATGCAAATGTTTCTCTTGATCCTCCACAAAAACTACAACTCAATGTGTTTCTTCAGTTTCTGCAAGTAATGATTAGTTGGATAAACCCTGTCAGGTAAACCCTTTACCAATAAATGTGGAGTATATTTAAGCAGAGGATGACTGCACTGTAATTTTGGCACACAAGACGGTGGGTAGTGTTGTGCAAGTCGTAACGCGGTTACGTCATACGCCTGCGCCACACGTCTGCCTTCTGACATTCTCAATGACAGTTTGCACACATTTTTCCACGTTTCTTTGATAACACAGGTAGTTAAACCATAAATTGACTACCATGCAAAGAGCCGCACACACAATCGTACATAACTGGCCTAACGTTGTCGGTCCAGCGATGATTCGCCAGTGTGTAAAGTGCAGAGGTAAGGTGTAGGTCTGTAGTTTACTTTAGCAGAGACAGCTAACAGCTAAAATGCCAAAACACTTATCTGGACGGCTACGGTGTTACCTGATGTATTTGTTTTAACTACAGTTCTTTCTCTTATTAATGGTTGTAGCATGCTTAAGTCGTGACTCTCAGAGTAACAGGAGCTTCTAACGTTACTGGACATAATGTTCCATAACAGACTTGTTAGCAAACTGATAGCTGAACCTCTCGTTGAGATTTTATGTTGTATATTTATATATTTTCTTGACCACGGGGGGACTGAAATTGATCCAAAAGATTTCCTCCAAATACTCCTGTTATTCTTTGTAAGTAAAGAGCATTCGAGATGAAAACTTAACACATTTTTGGAGTATCCTATCCGGGGCTTTTCATATATAACCAATGCTCGAGCTCTCAATAAGCACGGACCTTTAGCCTTGAGGTGCTTAAAGGAGTAAAATATATTTCCTCTATGCTTTCAGCGTCGTTACGTGTGTGTAATTGTGCTGTAAGCTAACCATGGTCTGTGTGACTGTACGTAATAGGTCCCCTGCAGCTGATCTCACGTGCCTATGTGGTCCCGCCCCCTCGCGACAGTGAGGAGAAGGAGATGTTGGACGGAATGTTACGCGTGGACCATGCGGGTGAATACGGGGCCAACCGCATCTACGCCGGCCAGATGGCAGTGTTGGGTCGATCTAGGACCGGACCTCTCATCCAGGTATGGACAGAGTGAGACACAGAGTTTTGAAGTAGGACAGAAGTTCGTCCACTGGCAACAAGGTCTACTTGATTTGTGAAATCCATCACTGTTGAGATGAAGGTGGCATAATCAACATAAAGTTGGAAAAAAAGGAATCACTGCTCTTCAACCTGCAGTAAACAACGGTTCAAACAACAGTTCACATTAATAGCTCCAAATGTCATTTGAAAAGTATTCAATGGCCAGAAAGCATGTGAGCTACACACACAGAGTGCAGACCTCTTCAGAAAGAGTTGCTGTTCACTAGAAATATGAAATTGATTCTTAACAGCTGATTTGTCCCTTCTTGTATGCTGATAAATTTAGATCTCACAAATTGTTAAACTTAACTATTTTATATGCTGATTTTGAATTTGCTGCCTGCAACATGTTCCAGAAAAGCCAGCACTGAGTTGCATCACCTTTTCTTTTAACAACCAGTCCTTCCAGGATTTCGCGGGGGCATTTTGGGGAGATTGTTGAGGCATAAAATGCCTGATTTCATGGTAGCTTTTCTAACAATGAATTGGTGGGACCACGAGAAAATTGCACCTGAATTTTGAGATTTTCTTTGGTATAATTCCTTAAAAATCAAAGGCAGCTTGTTCCAGGGAGAACAAAATCATACTCTGTCCTGCGTGATCCACTTAACTTTATCAAAAATGCACAGAATTACAAAAACTATAAACGTCTGCTTTATGTGTTAATAAAGAAATGCACCTGAGGGGTATTCCACAAAGATGTAAAAACTTTTTGGAGCTCAAACTCAAAAAGCTCAAGCAAAAAAATTGTGCAAAGTGCACAGAGTGTTGGTAAATGTCAGTTACAACCACAAATGTGTTCTTTTCAGTATTCATGACAAAATAAAAAATATATAAATGCAAAAAAAAATTGTTCATAATAAAACAAATTATTGAGTGGGTTCATTGCAATATTCATATATGATGTTTGCGTGGAGTTCGGACAAAATTGCAAGGTTGCACAGAATTCACAGGGATTGGCTGAATTTGCGTGAATTGTTGCAGTTGCAATATCGCAGCTTCCTGGAGAGACTCGTGCAACAGTCAGTCAGCGTTTGGAAACTGAGGACACTAATTGTTGATGTTTTGAAAGTGACGTTCATTGCCATTCTCGGTTAATATATGAGTATATTACTTTAAAAAGGAGGGGCATCTCTGAAAGAGACGCCATCTGGATGGCTGCATATGTTGCTCCAAAACCTGTATGTACTTTTCAGGATTAACGGTGCCTTCACTTTGCATGGTAGAGACTTAGCTTGCATTAGCAATTATCGAATTGTGTTTATGGGCAACAGTTTTCTAAAGTGTTCATACTTGATACATTCATGACAGTATTTAATGCAGCTTTTAATTCATAGCCACCTGAGGCATCAAAGGTTACAGACATTCAGTGTTGGTTTTTTATTTACGTTTTACACAACATCCCAACTTTTTTGGACTCTGGGTTTGTATATTCACTGCCAAGTGTCACCTAAATATTTCATCCAAAAGTATTATTATTGGACTTCAGTTAAGTTCAAACATAAAGAAGCTGTACCTT
>JAJHUR010086007.1:0-16371 GCA_027495735.1 Lutjanus campechanus | reverse complement strand
CCACCTGAGGCATCAAAGGTTACAGACATTCAGTGTTGGTTTTTTATTTACGTTTTACACAACATCCCAACTTTTTTGGACTCTGGGTTTGTATATTCACTGCCAAGTGTCACCTAAATATTTCATCCAAAAGTATTATTATTGGACTTCAGTTAAGTTCAAACATAAAGAAGCTGTACCTTGTTTGGTTTCTGTATCGTGATTCAAAAATGTAAAAAATTATTCATGTTTTCAGCGTGAGTGACACTCCACCTTCATGTTTGTTTTTCTTTAGGAAATGTGGGATCAAGAAAAGAAACACCTAGCGAAATTCAATGAAATTCTGGCTGAGAACAGAGTTCGTCCCACAGCACTGTTACCTCTCTGGAACATCGCTGGGTTTCTATTAGGTTGGTACAGCCCTTAAACATACAGCAGAGTTTATATAAGTTATGATATGACTTACTTTTAAGGACTAAATAAATGCACAAATGAATAATGACACAGTTTGGGACTGGAATTTGTTGTAATGTAACTTGCTGTAGTAAAAACAAGTTTATTACAGGTTATTGAAGTTGAACAGTAAGTCTGCTGTAGTTTTTAGGCAGTAAGTAGCCAGGTGTTGCTTTATAAAATCTGAACTGTGTCTTTCTTCTGTTTTAAATCTACTCCAGGTGCGTCCTCCGCACTGCTGGGCAAAGAGGGGGCCATGGCCTGCACTGTGGCGGTGGAGGAAAGTATTTCAGAACACTACAACAGTCAGATAAGAGCTCTGATGGAGAAGGACCCCGAGAGATACACTGAACTGTTACAAGTGAGTCAGACACTGTTTTCTCTGTTACTCTGACACTAACATTGGCTTTTACCTTTTTGTGGTGATGCATAAAGGATGTGAAGGAATGTTATTGTGGATTTTTGTACTCATGGTATACAGTAGTATTACACAAAACAAACAAAACATCTGAACAAAACAAAGTATTCGTGTCAAATATACATGTCAGAGAAAAAACTTTTCAAAAGAAGGTGTAACTGTAGAAAGGAAGCTCAGGTAGGCAATCTTTATGTGTGTGTGCGCGGACATATTAAATAGAACAATAAAAATGAGTGTAAAGCATGATCTCATAGGGAAGATGATAATAAGACACAGTAGTCAAAAGTATTAGTTTTTTTAATGATGATATATTCAAATGGAGGAGCTGAAGGCTTGCAGTGTTCTCCAGATTAAATCCAGATTGCTGCACAGTATTTTGCACAGGCAAAATGTTGAGGTTACGTCCATAAAGAAGCACTGTGTTTAGCTTTGATTGTTGCAGGATGTGCAGGCTGGCCAGTCGAATCTGTCAACACAAGCAGCTGCTTTTAAACAGTTTTATGTAATTGTTTGCGGATTGCATATTTTTTCCCAGTCATTTTCATAGAGCCGATTTTGGTTTGCTTGCTATATTGGTTTTAGTATAACTGGTATTTCCACGCTTCCACAGTATGTTTTTCTCTTTTCATTTCACAATAACATCTTCATTTTTTCACATCACAGCACACGACTAATTCTTCATTAAAATGTATCATTGGTAAACGGGACAGGCTGACCCACATACACAGACTAGAATGCCAAGATTTTTCCAGCCTGTCTTGAGGGCTGTAAAAAAAATATCAACACCCAGGAGTATGGCATTATTATTGTTTGTGATACTGTGTCAACTTTAAAAAATACTGTATCGTGACATTGTAACTTTATGGCACAGTTTTGTGTTGTGTTCAAACCCATTATCTGTGATCTGTCTGATTGCAAAAAAAGTCAACTTTTTTAAAACTTGGATTTTATGCATAATGGTGGTGTGCATTCCATAGCAGTTTTCCTACTAATTAGATTTTAAAAAAGGAATAGATCCCCTTGCCTACACTGTTGCAATATATTGCAACATATTGAATTGTAACCTGTGTATTGTGATAAGTATCTTCTTGCCAGATTATTGCCAATACACAGCCCTACACATCTCAGGATATTTTCCAGATGGGTTAAAGCAGCACTCAATACATGAAGATAGACCTCACTCAAAGAGGTCATCTGGTATTTTACCAGATGTTATCACACAAAATGTTTAGACTTCATGCTGTTAATTTAAAATGGAAATAAACTTGTTTCACTGTAACAGTTACGCCCGCATACAGCAAGCTGAATCAAGGCGTGACATACACTATATTGCCAAAAGTATCAGGACATCTGCCTTTACACACACACATGAACTTTAATGGCAGCCCATTCTTAATCCGTAGGGTTTAATATGGAGTTGGCCCACCCTTTACAGCTATGACAGCTTCAATTCTTCTGGGAAGGCTTTCCACAAGGTTTAGGAGTGTGTTTATGGGAATTTTTGACCATTCTTCCAGAAGCACGTTTGTGAGGTCAGGCGCTGATGTAGGACGAAGAGGCCTGGCTTGCAGTCTCCGCTCTAATTCATCTCAAAGATGTTCTATCGGGTTGAGGTCAGGACTCTGTGCAGGCCAGTCAAGTTCCTCCACACCAAACTTGCTCATCCATGTCTTTATGGATCTTGCTTTGTGCACTGGTGCGCAGTCATGTTGGAACGGGAAGGGGCCATCCCCAAACTGTTCCCACAAAGTTGGGAGCATGAAATTGTCCAAAATGTCTTGGTATGCTGAAGCATTAAGAGTTCCTTTCACTGGAACTAAGGGGCCAAGTCCAACCCCTGAAACCCGTAGTCAGGCAAGTACCGTTCTCCTGGCAGCCGCCAAACCCAGACTCGTCCATCGGATTGCCAGACAGAGAAGCGTGATTTGTCTCTCCATGCAACACGTCTCCACTGCTCCAGAGTCCAGTGGCAGCGTGCAGCCATGGAAACCCAATCTTTGAAGCTCTCTATGCACTGTTCTTGAGCTAATTTGAAGGCCACACGAAGTTTGGAGGTCTGCAGCTGTCTCAGCATGCGCTGACCCCGCTCTGTGATTTTACATGGCTTACCACTTCGTGGCTGAGTTGCTGTTGTTCCCAATCGCCTCCACTTTGTTATAACACCACTAACAGTTGACCATGGAATATTTAGTAGCGAGGAAATTTTATGAATGGACTTATTGCACAGGTGTCAACCTATCACGGTACCACGCTTGAATTCTGTGAGATCCTGAGAGCGAACCATTCTTTCACAAATGTTTGTAGAAGCAGTCTGCATGCCTAGGTGCTTGATTTTATACACCGGTGGCCATGGAAGTGATTGGAACACCTGATTTCAATGATTTGGAGGGGTGTCCTAATACTTTTGGCAATATAATGTATATTAGAAGTCAATTATTCTGAAAGAATAAATGAAAATAACTGTGAGTCAGCTGGCTTTCAGTGGCTTTAGTGGTCCTGGTGTTAACTGTCAATTAAGGAATGCTGCTCCTGGCCACAGCAAAAATATCCCGTGTGCCACATAACCACCATTTGGAGCAGCATTCACAGGTGAACAATAGAAATAAGACAATTTCAAAAAGAAGTAAAATAAACTTTCTCTGTGCTGTCAATCCTGTCAGAATAACTTGAGAAACATTAATCTCGTTATCACAAGCGCTGATGATGTGAAATCTGAAGTTCACTTAGTTAATGGATATTCTTGGGGTTTATTTTAATAGGTTATAAAGGAATTCAGAGATGATGAGATGGAGCATCACGACACAGGATTGGAGCATGATGCTGAAACAGTAAGTATGTTTTACTGGTTGATAATGTTTGTGTTGTGTTTGTTTGATGTTTCAGATGTTTTGAGTTTAGCTAAATTACATATCAAGGTCATTTAACTTTCAAATGCAAAATCTTAGTAGTACTTTGATTTTGCAAAAAACTGATCAAAGGATGACTGTTAGTATCAAAGTGCCCTAAAATAAGTACAAAACACAAAAATAACAATAGTCATTTATAGAAGTTTTTAACTGTCTTTGAAGTTTTAATGGATGTCATTTAAAGTACTGCGATCTAAGTTTGTTCTGTTTGTCTTTTGTTTTAGGTACCTGGATACTGGCTGCTAAAAAATGCAATACAGTTAGGCTGCAAAGCTGCAATATATGCATCTGAACGTGTGTAACATTGTATTTAGAACAAGGGTCATCAACGGGGGTCCGGGACCCACAGAGGGTCCTCAGAGTTACTGCAGGGGGTCCCCCAAATTATTGGCTGATAATCCAACATAGCAGATAGATCAGCCTATTTGTAAAAAAAAAACAAAAAAACAACAACAAACAAACAAAACATTTTATTTATACAGCATTGTCAAAAGGCTATCTATGAATCCTTGTGCAATGAGCTAGCTAACCTACTAAATCACTGTGTGGCATATATCCATGACAGTGAAGTAGTTAGCTACCTATTATTGAAACATATGGGTCAATTTGCTGTATTATTATCCCAAGTGTGCAGACACTCTGTGAAACGCAATGGATTGTTTTGTAACTTCATGAGCGAGAGACTCTGACACACCCTCCACCTCAGAAACCACCAGGGAAAGTGCAGAGGGTGAGGCTAAAGCAGCTAACATTAGCCATGGTACAGCTGCTGCTGAATTAGCAGCTACAGGTAAGACCAAAAAATTATTCAGTGCAATCTAGTCGGGGTCCCTGCTCTTTCTCTCCCCTGATTTAGAATAATGAACATTTTTCAACAAGGTTTGATATGGTTAGTTTGTATAAATGAATTCATTTGTCTTTGGATGTCAGTTAAAGTGTTTCTCAGCTGTAAACAACGCTTTGTTGTACTATTTCAACATTAAAAGTATTGGATACAAACATTCAGAGTTCAGTCTGCATGAACCTACATCTTACTGCTGTGTACAGTGTGTAATACATGGACTAATTAAATAGGGCTGGGCAATATATCAATATTATATTGATATTGTGATATGGGACTAGATATTGTTTTAGATTTTGGATATGATACGATTATGTTGTGATATGAAATAAGTTTGGTCTTTTCCTTGTTTTAAATACTGCGTATCAGTAAAGTCGTGTAAATTTCTAAACTTTACCACTTTTTCCCACTTAGTAATTATATCCACACTACTGATGGTTATTAAAATTTTTATTGTGGTAATATTTTGTGAAAGAACTGATAGTCATCCTTACAATATTCTCACAGTGTCAACAAATATTGATATTGAAGTCTTTGGTCAAACATATTGTGATATTTGATTTTGTCCATATTGCCCAGCCCTGTGTTTAAATAGTTGAAGGTAACTGAATTAAACAGCAGATCTCTAAACTGCTGTGTCAGTAGGAATCATGTCTCATGTTTTTGTTAAAAAGCTCTCCTTGAGTGGCAGCCTGCCCAATAAGTGATGTTGGTTAGAAAAATGATGGAACAATTACTTTGGCCCCACAAACATTTAAGGGATCCAATGAGGTAATGGGAGTTTACAGAAGACTTACTCCAGTTAGCTGACATGAGATTTTAATAGATTGTCAGAGCCAGTTTTCTATATCTGAATAATCTTGTACCAGCCAGTTCAGCAGTGGACAAAATACAAAGATCTTATTCTCACTGTTCCCCAAAAGATAAATACTTAAAATACATGTAATGAGGACATATTGTTACTCGCATACATAGCCATCATACCCTTCAACAAACTCTCCTGTTTCACATGTAGTAGTTCATATATCAAGCTGAGCAATGACTTGTCATCCTGGACTAACTGCTAAGCGCCCTCACACAGCTGTTCTGGGGACAATAGGTCACAGAGAAAGAAAGATTGACAGGAGGCTTGTCCAGGGGCCCCTAATCTATTAGGCCTTTCAGCAGGTTGAGCAAAGTGTTCATTCCCCTCCTGGTCAATAGGGTTAGATTGGTCAGGTGGTCCTCACTGTACATTGACCCAAGGCCTTTTTATCCATGGTTTAGCCTTTTCATGCACTGGACACATGATGATGTAGTGATTTATGGCCAGTAGTGGGGGCTTATAGGACTTAAATGAAATCCTTTGATGGTAATTTGTGTCCTCGCTCTAGTAGGCAGTGGGGTGGGGCTCTGCTTGAAAACTTCATACTATACAATACAATCACACATTTACTGTATGTTCCCCTTAGGATAAAATTTAATAAGTTGGTAATGTGCTGACAATTCACCATCATCAGGTAAAAAATGAAATTTGTCCAACATTTTGGTTAATGACTTTCCCATCAGCTTCAGCTGTAGTTTGTGTTCTAATTAGCAATTGTAGCATGCTAACACGGTACACCAAGATGTTGAACATGGTAAATATACCTGTGCAACATCAACACGTTAGTGTTGTTATTATGAGCTTGTTAACATGCTGTTAGCATTTATTTCACTACAGCCAAAATACAGAAAATGTACACGAAACCGTATAATGCTTTTCTTCAAAATTAATTTTAAGATGCCCTTAGGCTTTAAGAATTTAGGAAAACATCTCACTATTTTTCATGGTGATTAGATTTTGGTGGTCAAAGTGGTCACTGTGACCGCACGTCCGTCCTGCTCTTGTGAATGTGATATCTCAGGAACAAGTGACGGGAATTCATTTGGGAAAAATGTCCACTTGGACTCAAGGATGAACTGGGTAGTATTTAGTGGTCAAAGGTCAAGGTGGTTTTGAGTTTTTTCCAATAATTCTGAGTCACAGATGTCTGTCAGCATACAGTCATGAATATAAACAGCAACTTAACTGGGGGCATACAACCCCAAGGCAGTAATTCTAGTCTGACATTTCATAGATCAAACAATTAATGATCAGGAAAAATAACCATCATTAACTGATATATTCAGGTCTTTCCATTAATTCATTACCATACATCAGTCTCATCTCAGAGCTGAGCTGTTACCCAAGTTTACTGGCTCTGATCTATTTTGCCTGGCATGAGGTCAGAAGAGTTATTTTAGATGGGGTGGTTTTTTTTCGTATCACACCTGACCTCAAGGGTTAATGAGCCCTATTCCTTAAAAATAGATTCTTCTTTACTGTCCAACAGGCCGAGTAAAAGCTGATGATCAATAACCCCATACCTGCCATGTTTGTTATGATGGAAGAGATTATTGTTATTGCATCCTCTTGAGGGTAAATAACCTGAACCTTGAATAAAAAGCAATACATTGCAAGTGTACTCCAGTGATCACAGTCTTCTCTTCTTAGCATCTGTGTATGCCACAAAATTCTGATCAGCTGGTCAAAATGAGCCAGTTCAGTTTTATGAAGGCTGCCTCATCGAAGAGGCTCCATACTCCTCTAGTGATTCCTTAACTTCATTTATTTAGACTGAAAGTTCCTCTGTTTTATTGACAATATTTGAATGTTTCTACATTTTCAAAGTTATAAAAGTACACTCATTATCTTAAGTGCACTAAATAAATGAGTAGTATTTTATTGGTTTGATATGAACAGAAAAAGAAGCAAAAAATTCACTTCAGCAGTCATTACAGGTCACCCACAATACATAAGCAACACGAGACGGTGGGCAGCTTTGCAAATCAAAGGTAGATCATCATACAATATCTCTGGCCCAGATTAATGGTGCTGACAGTTTTATAGCAAGGTGCAACTGTTAAATAAAGCAACAAATGTACATCTCCATCTGTAGCACCATTTTGGGTGATGAAATTACCGGTTAATAAAAACAGGAGTGATGTCTCAGTCAAAATACACGTGTTAATACCCATAAACTACCTATTTTACATCTAAATTAGCTGCCAGCATTTAGCTATAGATGTAATACTTTTGATATCACTTTAATTTCACTGAATCAGAAACCTACATTCGGCAGTTCATGTGAATTGTTTAGGTTCTTTTCTCAGAATCACGTCCAAAGGAATCTGCTGAAACACTGACTGAGATATTGGCAACAAGATTTTGAGAAGGGCAATAAAACTTAACAAACTGGGACTGTCTTGCTACCCGTGAATAATTGCGGTTGTAAATTTTCCAGCAGTGTGAATAATACAAACCCTTATAAGTCATAAAAGCTTTCGGATACAGATTGTATTGCTTCTTGGCTTGGATATATGCAGACTGTCAGTCAGCAGGCCGTTTTTTGGTTTATGGTAACTAATAAGTAGCATAAGGTCCATCTGTAGCATCGAGTAGCCACAGAGGATTGAGTAGATATTGTTTCACTTTGGAATCACTTTTAATGTCACATTTTAATGTCTGACAACTTTCAACATATTTTCTTTCAGATTTTCAAATGCACTAATATACAAGGATTTCATTTCACATTAGACCCTTGAAAATGATTGGCAAATGCGTGCCTTTTGGGGAGTCAGATGTGAGCTGTAAAGCAAAGCCATTTGCTTTAGCATAGTTTTTACATATGCACAAGCCATTCAAGAAGGTTATCTTTCCAGGCAAATCAGACAGTCTGGAGAAAATCCAGCACATTTAGAAAAACACTGACAACCCAGTGTCACAAGATACAGTGGCTCTATTTTCCTTTTCTCCTTGAAGACACAATGTATCTTTGTGCATATTAAGGTGACTGCTTATATTTCTATGAAAACATATTCCATTTATGTGCTTTATAGCACATTGTGTCCTCAACAGCTTTCTGAATGTTAGATCAGTTTGTAAGATGTTGCCCACTCTGGCAAGATTTAAAGTACTATTTCATCATTTGGGGAAGTAGTTTGCGTTTTTCATCAGGTAGTTCAGTGCCCAGTTGGGTAAACACCTTAAGTTTCAAACTTAAGTTTGTCCCTTAAGCAAAATATGTCCCTAAGTTAAGGAATTCACCTCGGAGTGTTGCACAAAGCCTCGTAGGTTGTCTCCGTGCCTAAGTGTTTAGATTAACTCGACAGTTACTGTCATAATACAGCACATGTGCACTTCAGTCACCATGGTTATGCTTCATTCACATCTTTAATGTTATTAGACAACATTATTGTTAATAAGCTAGCTTAACTAACACCGTAGACTTATAATAGAACTAGACAGGCCATTACCACTCAGCCTGGCTGCCAATTTTTCCCAATGGCCACTCGCGGTATTGCAGTGAAAAATTCCCCACCGGCCCAAAAAGCATTTCCCCGCGTAGGCCGCCATTATAAAAGAGACGTCTGTTGACAGGACACCTGGAACTGCAAACAAGGTCAGTTATGACTGTTTTTATGATGAATTTTTGATCCATAAAACTTTCCTCAAGCTGCTAAAAGCAATTCAAATATATGTGACTTCATCACAATGTAAAAGGCCGAGCAGGAACTCACAATAAGGGGCACGGGGGAAACACAACTGCATATATTCAGTGGGTCATACAACCAGGAAGTAAACCTGGAAACTAGTAAACTTTTTTGGCTTATGCTTATTGGACTAAATGGCCTCCATTTTTGCATTCACTGTCAAGTTCAATATAATGTATCTATCTGGCTAACACACTCACTTAGCCTGTCTTAGCTAGCTTTCTCAAAAACAGACAACAAAGACAAAACAAAAACAAAACAAACAAAAAAAACACACAAAACTGGTCAGAAGAATGTTGTTCTCCTTGAAGAATATGGGAACGCAAAAAACTCAAAGTAAATTCAACACAGACATAACAAATATGCACAAGTAGATTTGACTGACAAAATTTAGCAAGAAAGGAAATAGTCAAACATTGTTAGGAGTTGACAAAAACAGGTGCATTTAAATGAAAAAAATATGGCTAATGTTAACACATGAGACAGAGTTATGTTAACATTTGGCAAGGCAGCAACAAAGTTGGTAGTGCTAACTTCAAATCTGCACTCTCTAACAAGTTGCTAGCTTTGCTTGTAGTGAAAAATGCATCTTTGTATCTCCTCCTCCTCTTCAATCACCATAAATTCAATTATTGTCTTATGTTGCACTTTTTTTTTTGCCTTTTCAGGCAATACCACTCTTATGTCTGTCTGACAAATATGAAGCAACCACCAGCAGTCAGCTAGCTTGACATAAAAATGGACTTCCTGGAGTTGCCATGACACAGAGAGGTTGCCAGACAACCAGTGGCGACTTCAGGAAGTTACTGCATCCGACCAAGAAATAACCTGGTGAGTACCCCATGTAAAATTGCCATAGGTTGTTTTTACAAATTTTTTTTTTTTTTACCGAATTAAACAAAAATTGATTAAACAAAATTAAACAAACAATCAAACAATCTTGTTTGTTAGTGAGCTTTAGAGTTACTGGTAGTCAGATTTTGATACCTTTGGACAGGCTAGATACCAGGCTAGATGTTTTTCCCTGTTTCTAGTCTGGCTGTAGCTTCATATTTAATATACAGACATTAGAGTGGTATCAATCTTCTCTTTTAACTCTTGACAAGAAAGCAAATAAGCATATCTTTCAAAATGCATTACTATTGCTTTAAATCACTGACCTACAACTGCTTGTATTTCCTGATCCCTCAATACAGAGAATAATTATCTTTACAAATTCATGTCCATATACACTTTCTCTATTTGTTCTGCTAGTGATATAATCAGTTTGAGCCCACTATGCTGCAAAGTCTATCAGCCTTGGCAAAGGCTAGCTGTATTTTGCCATTATATGGCTAAGCATAACCTGAACTCTGGTAACATAATATGATGTTTTGTCTGATGAGCTCAGCCCAATTGCCTGCCCAGGGTGATAAAGCTAACACAGATGCTTACTGTCATGTCACCATAAATTTTAGGTGCAAATAATGTGCATACTTATTAGAGTATGCATTGCCTTGACCCTTTAACAAGGGTTCCAAGAAGTGAGGGGCATTAACTCGAACAGACTCAGTAAAGCTTTTCATATACTTCTATTTATCCAGGTCAACTATTCACATACAGCAGCATGGGCTGAAAAACAGCCTCCCTCAGACAGGCAACTCTATAAATAGTAAACAGTAAACATTTTTACAGTTCTGTGGCATGTCTATACATATACATACCTGTAGCGTGATGTCACTCTGTGCTTTAGATCACTGTGTTACACTGTGAAAATGTATTCATGGTTTTACATTTTTGCTTGAGACATAAGTAAAACTGTAACATTATTGTACTGAATGCTATACTTTGCATAAGTGCATGTTCACATGCATGACTAGTTAAATCCATGATAAATCATTTGGATGATTCAGGCGTGTACGGCCTGAAAGAGCTGTGACCACGTGTCCACATGTCTTCACAGTGTGCAGCGACAACACATGATGCAAAGGGCTGACATCACTTCAGCTAGAATCTCAGATTTATGGCCTGTCACACGATGCCATCTAGCAATCGCTTTGGAGAAAGAAAAAACACACCAAGGTCAGTTTTTGAGGAAGGTTTATCAGTAAAAAAGCTAATTTCACATACTACTGGATTCATGGGCCTAATTTTTATTTATTTTTTTTTTGCACATTCATGACTGCATGCTGAAGGACAAACCTTTTCTTGTGCCTCAACGTCAGCAACAACCATGGCCACAGGCATTAGGTTTTTGGATAATACCATTCTTGTGAACTTGATATGTCGAGAACGTCTTCAAGGAATTCATGCAAACTTGGCACAAATGTCCACAAGGACTCAAGAATGAACTAATTCGATTTTGGTGATTAAGGTCAATGTAAACTCATGTCAATCCTATTCTTGTGAACTTGATATCTCAAGAATGCCTTGAGGAAAGTCTTTTTTCAAACACAAATGTCCATTTGGACTTAAGAATGAACTGATTACAATTTGCAGGCCAAAGGCCATTGTAACCTCATGCCCATCTCACTCTCATGAACATGATATCTTAGGAACATTTGGAGGGAATTTCTTCAAATTTGGCACAAACGACCACTAAGACTCAAGAATGAACTGATTCAATTTTGGCAGTCAAAGATAAATATTGTAACCTCACGCCTGTCTCATTCTTGTGAATGTGATTTCTCAAGTCCACCTTGAGGGATTGTTTTTTTTTCAAATTTTGTACATATATCCACTTGGACTCAATGATGAAATGATTCAATTTTGATGGTCAAAGGTCACTGTGACCTCACAAAACATGTTTTTGCCCACAACTCATGAATTTATATGCTAATTATGACAAAACTTGAACACAACACAAATTTCTAATAGGATACTAATAATTAGTAACTGGAGAGTAACTACTTACATGTAACTAGTTACATGTAATTAAATCACAAGATAAATGTAATTGTAATCCATTACACTTCATCCATTACAATGGCAAGTTGCTAATTGGACTGTAAACAATGACCAATTTACAGAAGAGGAAGTCTTGCTCATTCTGCTCATTCATTCAAAGTAATGAAAACACAATCATTCTAATTTCCAGGTGATTATACACTAATGAAAACATACATGAATATTTCATACCTGCCATATTCAGTCAATAAATCTCTGTAAGTCTTACACACTGGACGTTTAAATGAAGAACTAGACCATCAGGGTGACATTGTCTGTATCTTCTCTTATCAGATGAGGGCTTGTGCAACTGTTTCCACTCGGTGCTGTGTGATAGTTGTGTGGTTGATCAGGTGTGAGGACTTATGTGAAGGACCTATTGTCGAGTGCCGGAGTTGAGCATGGCGTGACCCCACCGCTGGTATCCATCACTGCACTGACAGGTCCGGTGGCTCATCCCGCATGACTCCAAGGCCACGTTGCTGCTCCACTGTGTCATGAGCCCCAAAGACTGACGCAGAACCAGTGGCCCACTTAGAAAGGAGATCAGTATTAAAGGTTGTGGATGGAGGCCTGCAGACCGCTAGTTAAGTTAGTTTAGGATGCCTAATTTAATGTGAACAATAGTTCACTCCATTTGAATAATTCCACTGAATGCATACCAAGTTACTCTTCCCCTTTTCTCTGTTTATCCCCAAAAGTTGCCTCCACCCTGATGCAGAGGGTAACATTTTCACAGCCAATTGTTTGTGTGGAAAAACAGCATATATGCAACTTGCACTAACTGATGTGTATTTCACTTGTACAAGTTTGCACAGACTAACTTTTGTGATGTGATGCTTTTGATTCTGTAATCTCCCAATTTGTCCTTTACACATCTTTGACTGTTCAGGATTGCGGTTGTGGCATTCACACTAGAGGCCGAACATATGTTGCTTGGAAAAAGGTGCGTCTGGCACGCCAATAAGGTGGACAGAGCAAATAGCTTCTTACAAGGGATTCAAGCAGACTGAGCTGCAGCTTCTCTGAGCACTCGAACCTTATTCACTCGTCAGCTATCCTTTTCTATGCCTGTTACATCACCTCACTGCCCCCACCCCTCCCGAATCCAACACCTTGTACGCCTGCCATCGACCCATCCTCCATCTATCACACTGATGCATTGGCAGTCTGCAGAAGGTTACCACGCAAGGCCTCTTAACACCTGGTTTTAGGGATAGTTTTGCCCGCCCCACCTGCCAGCCTCCTGCAGTGGTCTAGCACTTTGCACCGATCCCGCTAAGACCCCGTCTGTCAGCCTTACTGATTGAACGGAGAGTTCTGGCAGCATTACTCTGGCCAGGTCTCATGTCTCTCGCCTAAGGCTTGTTTTCATGTGGCTTGTAAAGATGCCACCCTTATCTCCTATTAATCATGGGCCTCTTTCCCCAGCTATGCCCTCCACTACTGCTGACAACATAGATTCAGAGTGATGCTGTTGCAGATTGTCAAATTACACGCAACATGGCAAGGAGAGCTGCGAGGCATGATTGTGATATTTATCAGAACCCTGTAGAAGGTTTTGTTGATTCATTTTTGATAGAAAAAAGAAAGAAGAGTTTGTTGATTGAGCCACTCAACAATTTCAGTCCGCTGCTCAAACTGTTGGATTTTGGGGTTGTTACCTGTGACTCGCAACCTTTCTGCACCGTGTTGTGATCACAAGAATCCAGCACATGACTGCCGTCTCGGGCTCATTGTTCTTTGAAGCTATCGGCCGACAAACATTCTAGCTTACAGCCAGGCCCTCAGCTCTTGAGGCTGGTGATGACACACATGCTCAGCAGACAAAGTGCCCGGACCACCCGGGCTTTAGGTGTCCTGACCTTGGAGGTTGGCTGTGAAAAATAACAACACAAGGGGTGAAGGAATGTCTCCTATGCTGCACAAGGGGTCAAGCTGTTGCCCCTGTCAGGGTGAAGTTCAACATGTCTCATGAGCCCCTGATGGGTTATGCAAAATGTTTTTCAAAGGTAAAGAGGTAAATGTAATAGACTCCAGTAGTGTGTCAGTGCTCACTTTTTTTGTATGTGTTTAGTGATATGTGCGTGTGTCTGTGAGCGACGATGCTTGACCTGTGACATGCTGTGGGAGTTGAATCACTGGAGGTGTAGAACAAAAATTCCCTTTAATCCACTGATCTGAAGCCTGGTGTGAAAAACGTATCATTCTGTCCAATCCCATATCAAAGAAAAACAAAATAGCAGCAATGCCATCTCTCTGTTCGTGACATTCAGCGAAATGTTGATAGATTTACAGTTACTTCTTTCGTTTTTCAGCTATTTGAGGTATCTGTTTAACAGATTGTTGCATTGATTTCTGGGAAGACAGATGGTGGAGTGCATGCTTCGAGACAACTGAAGGAATGAAGAATTGTTCAGCTCGGTAGATCAAATTCAGTATAGTGATGTCCTTAGGGTACATTTTTATTGCGCGTAGGCGCATACGATCTCAGACATATTTTTGAGTAGCTTTGTTTTCTTTCTGGCCATAGTTGAAAGTAGCTAAAATAGCATGAAATGCTTGAAAATGAGACAAAAATACCATTTTTTCTGCCAAAGCAATAAGACAAACCTTGATAAATCTGTCTGCCTTGTTTCTAAGTCTTAAAATGGTAAGGTGATTACTGCAGACAACATACTGTAGAATCCTGATTTTCTTTCACCAAAAAGAGATGGATAATCCTCAACACAGCCAGGATAAAGACAGACATGTTGTTTCCTATTTTACAGTACACCTTCGACCTAATCATAATGTTTTTATGTGTGGCTTTAAATCTGAGATCATTATACGGTCCTTCATCTGCTTCATATTTCAGGAGTGTGTGCTGTTGTTTGTGTGTCATGAACCAAAGGTTTATTACCTTTATTATAATGGATGCATTCTTTTCTTCTGTGCTTAACTCTTCTTCAGAACTACTGACACCCTGCAGTCCTTTCAGCCCCACCAGCCCCATGATCATGAACATGATCAACCTCTGGCCTTCCAAACGATCATCATTTGCTGTGATTGACACGTCGGGATGGTGTGCATTTCATTGATGAGAATTTTAGAGCCCTGGGGCCCGTGATCCTTCAGCAATCAGTGGTATGTCACCCTATAGCCATCCCTGGGGGACAAGGTTGGATTACCAGCCGGGCAAAGCGGGCATCTGCACAGAGGGGGCCCCAAAACCCTCAGATTTACTACATATCATTTGGATCTACATACTTTGATTGATCTTAAATTTGCTAGAAATTTGTAGCACTGAAGTAGAATATCAACTATGATGGGTCCTCCAGAACCTCCTTGTAGAGGGACCGTGTGGCAAAATCTAGTTTTAAGACATTAATTGTTTTAGTTTATACTGTGGTGTTTTTTGTGAAGTGTTTTATAAAATTGCTCCATTTCTCGTGTTAAGAAAATACTATTTTCATTATCAATTTGTTATTTTCTTTAAAAACTGGATTCTTTGGTTTGTAAAATGACTAAAATTAGTGTCTGACTAATAGTCAAAAAAGGGCGGGTATCAATCAAGTTTAGTATCATAGAAAATTTAGAAAGCTGACAAATACAGTACTTACATTTGCTTCTCTCCTTTTATTTGTTTGATTATGATTAATGAATTAGCAAAAGTGTTGACGTTTAATTTTCTGTCAATTGACTAATCAGTTAATGACCTAATTATTTCTGCACAAGAGTAGTGTTTCTTTCTTCAGGCAAACTCACCCAACCTTCCATTCAGAGGTCGACCTGGATGGGGACTCAGAGGTGGGTAAAGACACCTTATCACACACACACCTTCCATTCTGCAGGATAGAACAGTTTTAGCTTGACTGTTAGTGATTAATCTGAACTATTGAGTTAACATCTTATGGCAACTCACTACTTAGAGTACTTTAATTTTTATCCCCAGTTATGAGCCAATTACTTGATGAGTACCAGTAGCAGCATATTAATTACAGTTGTACATCCCCACAATCTAGAAACGCTTCAGCAATCCTCTGTTAGTAATCTGCATGTCAGAAGTAGCATTTTTATTTGGATTATGTCCCAGTTAAGCTTCAGAAATGTGTGATGCACAGGAGAACTGTAATTTCTTAATCCCTCAAATAGTATCATCTGCATAAAGTGTATTTCGTAATTATCCATGGATATTTAAATTTTGTTAATATTCATAGTTAGTAAAATTGTACATGCCTGCAGTCATATTATCTTATGATGTGTAACAGAAACTGATATTTCAAAGTAGAAAACTACCTTAAAGACCATGTTAA
>JAJHUR010086005.1:0-10023 GCA_027495735.1 Lutjanus campechanus | reverse complement strand
TATCTATCTATCTATCTATCTATCTATCTATCTATCTATCTATCTATCTATCTACACCGCACAGACTTTTGTACTGCCCTACTCCTTAATGGAGTTATGCTACGCTAATGACAGTGTGCTTCAATAAAATGTAGTTGCGATAAACACATATACCACACTGTAATATGTTGCTCTGTCAGCGCTGTAAGAAAAAAAATCAATACCCTCAAAGCCCTAATTTGATGTGCAATTGGATGTTTTAGTTTGTCCCATTTCCCATCTATTAGCATTTAGAAGGCAGGATTTATGACCTGTACTGCAACCAGCCACCAGGGGGCGACCAAGATGCTTTGGATTCACTTCTAGGGAGCTCTCATCACACAAACAATCACAGCACTTTCACACTCTCATATTGTGATGAAATTCATTTCAGTTCCTCGGTGAAAGTGTTTGTTTGACCCATACATCCACCTCTCCTGACGGTAAAGTGTTCCTCGTCTGCATGAAACACAGAGGAATGTAACAAAATGTTGACCAAACGATCTGGGCAATGAGAACGGGCTGCAATGAGACTAATCCTGCAAGCTGCACAGAAGTGTGCACAGAGGTGTTTTTAAACGGTAAGAGAGGACGCTTCAAGGATGAGGACTAACAGGTTGGCTTGACAAACGCACATCAAGTGAACTTCCAAAGAGCAGCTCACAGTCGCTCTTCTTCCTCTCCTTCTCTTCCACTTGACATTTCGCTGTCTCCGATCTGTCCTTCGTCTCCGTTGTCTGTCTGTTGTGTCCCTCACTGTCCTCCTCACCATATTTCTCATCTCTGACACCTATCAGATTGTCAGGCTGCAGCTTGGAAGCCAAATCTGGCAAACGACTCCCATCCCATCATCCCATCTGTTAGGAGGAGAGAGAAAGGTGTGTGTGTGTGTGTGTGTGTGTGTATTGTGTTTGTGTGCTGGTGTCAGTTTGATGGCACAGTTCACAGATGTGAATGTGTCAGAGTGTAAAGAGTCACTCACACCAGTGTGCTGTGTGGGGAACAGACGGTCTACCTGTATCGGATCAATCCTGCGGGAGGGATTTCAGTCTTTGTTTATGTATTCAAGTATATGCTCGAGTGTGCAGGAATATGTATGAATGGAGGTGCAGAAGGTGCATAAATCTAAGCACACCTGCCCAAACAGAGTACAGACATGACACACATGGGAATAAATATACAAAAGTGTGTCTGTGTGTGTGTCTGAGAGAAAGGGGCTGCAGGTAGGAGAAAGTTGGATGTGATGGAAAAGCAACCTTGCACTTGCAGTCTCACTCTCTCTGTCACACACACTCATGCACACACACACACACTGTCTCTCACACTAATCAAACTGCAGGAAACACAGCCCGTGGATCCTCTTTCTGGTGGCTCTGCAGCACAGTGCTGCCACCCTCTGGTGTCCCCTCGCCACTACAGAAATCCTCCAATACATGAGCATGAGACCACAAATCCTCATTTATTTTATATTAAACTTCACTTTTTATGGCACTTATAAAGAAAATGTGTGTAATAATATGCTGTGCATTAGTGCAAAATTGTTGGAAAAGTTGAGAGAGAGCAAATCTTTGATTAAAGTCATCACTTTTCCACAGAAATACACTGCAAAAATCTATTTTCCTCAGGTAATATCTGTCTGTAATTTAAATAATTCGGGCTCAACAAGTGAAAAGAATGTGCCAGTGCAGCAACAGTAAAAATAATTTACCTTGTTCTGAAGCCAACCAACTTCTTTAATTTCCTGAAATCGAGTTTTATGTTTTGATTCTAGCGCAACAACCTTGTCTTAATTCTTTCTTGTTTCCAGTTTCAGAACACAGACACTAATTTATAGAAACATAATGAAGTATTTTTACCACACTGATGGATTTTTCTTTACTTGAAAATAAGCTTTTTGGGACTCCGTTATAGTTTTAAGAACTTTTAAGAATGAACACGTAGTGAGGGGTAGACCAGTCTATCAAAAATAATTAATTAGTTGGTATGTACGTCTGTGACAAACACTTCATCACAGGTTAGTAAATGATGTTACTGTGTAAATGACATGCATGGATTGTATCTGTAGATTTAAGACAATCAGATCAGATCAGTCTTGATGGTTTAATTAAAGTTTTTACTGTGAAATAAATGTAGTCCCGCCATAAAAAACCTGCTTAAACAGCAAAACAAAGTGTCTTAACGAGATACAAAGTGACTGCTGTTTGAATTACATTTACTTTCCTGACCTTTAAGAATGCACACAAAGCAAGGTGCAGTTCATTCCATCAAAACAATATCGTGCTGCACAAAACCTTTCCAGTAAACAATGCTGCTTTACTGAGAGTGAAGAATAAAATCAACTCCAGCAAACCATGAATAAAGCATTTTCACAGTGTAAATTTAAAATCAACCCTTTTCCTGTGTTGCTAGGAGCCTCTGACAGTCATGCGAGGATCTGGTCAGACTGCTGTTGCCACAAGACTGTTTCATAACCAAAATATACAAGCAGACTCTGGGATTAAGGGAAAAACATTGTGGTTTTTTTTTTTTCAGGCACTGGTTTAGAGATTTTGGGCTATTTTGCTTCCATAACATGTTTTCTTTCAGAAGAGTGGAAAGAAAAAAAATAATAAACACCACGTTTAGGCGTCTACTTTAGTTCAGACTTCTTTGTCTGAAAAATTGTAAGGAATTTAACAATACATATCTTGAAAGGCTGTTTTCTCCAAATGAGTTTTGACTCATATTCTGAGCCAGAAATTTCTGCTTAAGTAGCGCGTACACCAAACTTTATAGTTCTGTTTGTATTCAGAAAGTTTTTAAAGAGGGGTTTGTTCATATATCATTCACAGCCTGATTTGTTTAAATTTTATTCCTAAAGAACTTGATGCAAACGTATTTTTTTTATGGCTGTTGACAGTATTTAAGACGGATTTATAAATGATGAATTGCCTCTTTTGACTCTAATATTTCAACAAAATCAAACAAGACTTGAATCTGGCTTTATCCAATATTCATATTTCTGCTCTGAAAATGTATGCAAAATGGTGCATATTTAATAAGACAGTGGATCAAATTAAATTAGCTACTTGGCTAATGAAAAACGGAAAAATTCTGAAAACTTGCAATACAAAAAATAATTGACTTATTTAAGTCATCAGCCACTGAGTTTTCATTGTGATTTCTTTCTTCTTTGCAGTTTTATTCATATCTATATTCTGAAGTTTCTGACTGAGTTTGTTCATATATCATTCATACGCTAATTTATTAAACATTTTATTCCCAAAAACAAGGTGAAAATGTTTTTTTTATGGCTGCTGACAGTGTTTTCTGATTTATGGAGTGATTAAAAAAAAACAAACTTTGACTCTAATATGTCAACAAAATGAAACAAGAATTTTGCTTTATCAACTGTTTAGACTTCTGCTTTGGAAATGTAAATGCAAAGTGGTGCATATTTAATTAGATAATGTATCATTTACATACAAATTGCTACAATGTAAGCAATCAACTGGGGAAGTTTTAGTTGAGCGATTTTAGTTAAAATGTTTCCCTGCAGTGTCTCGACTTAAACAGAAACATTTCCTGAGGTCCTCAAAACTTTGTCTTTGGGAATATAATCAACATTTCACCGCACGTTAGGCAGAAATGTTCATTCCTAGTTTATTTAGCAATTCCTCTGAAGCTCTTCCAAAATGTGTTTTGTACTGTTAAGGAAAACAACGTGCCTGATTCCCAGGGACGGACCTTCTCCAGCAAAAGAAACTGATTTCTTTTCCCCCCTCAGTTCTTGAAAAGGCTCGAGGCCTCTTGCTGATCCAAGATTTTGGTCGATGCCTGATATACTGTGTTAATATAACCGTGGATAAATGCCCAGAATCTATTCCCTTCATCCCAAAGACTTCGTCTTTGGGTTCATATATTTTTGCAAGACAGTAACAGTGTACTTACGATATTACAGCATGAATGTTACCACAGTGAATATTTATTTCCATTGCGACCACCCAAACTTAAAAAGCAACCGCCAACTTTATTCCCAATCCCAGAATGTCCTTTTTTTTTTGGCGGGGGGAATGCAATATTGATGTAAGGCACTAATATTCTTTAACTCAGAGGATAAAAGTGAGGAGGCAGTATAGTGTGTGTTTCTTCCAGGGGTAGTTCTTCTTGGCAGCTGGAGTTTTCTTACAGAAAAGTGTGCCATAGTGATAAAAAAGCACCTGCCTGGGGCTTGGGATGGGCTTGTTTTTAACTTTGTTCTATAAAAAACATCTAGCTGGTGTGGACTCTCTGCAGTTAGCCTATGTTACACAAAGGAACAGCAGCAACGCATACAGACGGGCGCCCTGGTGAAACAAGAATTTGCTTCAGAGAAATGGAGGATTTCTGCAGCCGAGGGAGAGGCCGAAAGAATTAATAATAGACGGCTAAGGGAGCTCGGGGATCTATTTTTTCTTTTTTTGTGAATCCAAATCTGAGCAGAGGCTCACTGCTGCTCTGTGTGCAACTGTGCCAACGGTAAGAGAAAGGTACGCTTTCCAGAAAATATACCAGGTGAATCCAGGTGCAGGTCTTTTGATCTAATATTTATTGATTATATCAACAAGTTTATTTGATGTTTTATCCAAAGAAATCAATGTGATTAGTGGGATTGTGGTTTGTGGTGTGTGCCTGAAATATTTTCAGGTGCAAATTAAAGACTTTTACAAAGATTTTTAGTAACAGTTTCACTTCAAATAAGGGATAAATGAATGGATTTGGTTTTTAAATGATTTTCTGCAGGGATTTAGGGTGTTATTATGTGCTAGAAAAAACTTTTAAGACCCCCTCCAGTGAAAACCACATTTTTAACCTTGTTACCTTGCTAACAAGACATGTCAGGAGCGATAACAAAGCAGTGAACAACATGTCTGAGCATTTCTTGCTTTGAAACTATTGAAAAAGATCTGTGCACACCTGAATGTGTGACAGGTGCATCGGAAGAAGACTCAGTTTAATGACAATTGGAAAAAATCCCTGCACACTGTTTCACTTTCTGCTGATATATTTATTAAATATCAGTCTAAATGACCTTCATCAGGTTTTTCTGGCAGCATCCAAACATTTCCACACATATACAAACATAGAGACTGCCTCCATTTTCAGTCGCCCAATCAGAAGAAAAACTACCTAAATCACAGTAAATCTTAAATATGCATTTTATCTTATGTACCCCACAAGTTAACAAACTGAAAATCATTTAAATAATAGAAGGGGAAAAAACTTTGAAACTGCAGTGAGCAAGGGCAGTTTCAAAAGAACGGATTAAGTCAGGCTGGCTATATGACATCATAAACCTCAGGAGCCAATCCCGTTAATCATGGGGGTGGCGCTGTACATATCATTAGTGGTGATGCCCAGCCTAAAAGAGAAGGTGGATGTAGATAATTACTGTGATTAGCTTGCAAAACAGAGGAGAAGCCAGATGCAGCAGCTTGGGGGTAGTTGTGGGGTTTGAGGTGTGTGGAGAGGGCGGGGACGATTTACATATTCATGATCCCTGAATACTAAATTAGGACAAGGTGTAAGCCATTTTAACAAGGTATTTGAACTTAGTTTGCAAAAAACATAGCAGACACAATTTATAATTTCTTGCAGAGCATTTTATATTGTTTACAACATGACTGGAGGTGGACTTTTTCCTCCAAGAAACACCTTGAATACGCACAGTTTAAAAAGAACTTTAATTTTGCAGTGAACATTATGGTTGTTCGAATAGATAATTACTGGATAAATGACCAGTTTTTAATATAATAAAGGAACAATTCACGTCCAAATCAATAATATATATTTTACTCCTACATATTAGCACTATTCATCCATCTAAATTTCTTAACGTGATTTGCAAAGTTCTGGAGATACGAGCCGTAGAAATGTCTGCCTTCTTTGAAATACAAGATGGCCGTCAGCTTTTGGTGCTCAAAACACCACAAAATACTTTTGAAAAACTAGTTTATGATTTCTGGAGAATGTTTTAAATGAATTAAATGTCTTTTTTTTGGCACTTTGAGTATGACAAGCCAGTGTTTTAAGGGGAGTAAATTGTGGGAAAAAAAAACAAAAAAAAGAAAATCAGAGCGGTCCTATGGTTTCCATATTAATTATGGGTTGGATTGTATAGAATTGAATTAATTAAGGGCCTTTAAAGGAAAACAGTAAAGAGCTTCACACTCACATTAGTGGTTTTTTGTTCCAGTCGTGTTGTGAGGAAGACGAGAGGCTTTTGAATCAGTGAAACAAAATGAGCTCTCCACGTTGGTGAGCAGTGGATCACGTCTAATGTGATTACACTGTAATCAAATTGGATTACAGATAGTTTTTCAAAAAGTGTTTATTCCTGGACTCGCTCTGAAAAACAAAAGTGCTTTGATTGTGTGATGAAAGTGTTCATCCTTTTGATCATGAAATTAGAACTCATTATTACTCTGAATAATAACACATATGCAGAGTACAATGTTGTCTTTTATTGTCATTAGGTAACTTTTCCACATTTTCTTCCCGCAGACACCGTGCCCGCGAGCACATGGACTGTCGGACGTGATTTTGTCATTATATCAATACCTTTATTTATGTTGTACCTTTAAAAACTGAGTTTACAAAGTGCTTTGACAGACAAAGAAAAAGAAGCAGGAAACCCCAGAGGCAAAAATGACAGAAGACCAACGCAATGAGACCAAACAGGAGCAAGAAAAAATTATGCTAAAATTTAAGTAAAACATGATATTGTCAGTCAATATAAATAAATACAAATAAAAGAATAAAATGAAATACTATATTAAAAAGAGATGACAACATTACATAAAAGCAAGTCTATAAAAGTAGGTTTTAAGAAGATGTTACTGATTCTGCAGCCTGATCTCCTCGGGCAGGTCGTACCAAAGTCGAGGGGCCCTGATGGAGGAAATGCGGTCGACTTAAGATTTAAGCCTCGACGTTGTAACATTAGTGCTGAAGAAGAAGCGTTCAGAGATAACAATCAATTCACTTAAGGAAAAGTACCAATGAAACAATGTAAATGCACTTCTTGGCAAGTACAAGTCCTTCATTGCAAATTTCACTTGAGTAAAATAAGTATCATTAGTAAAATGAACTCATTATGCAGACCAGAGGCCCTTGTGACTGATATAATATCTTATATCATATTATTAGATTGTTCCAGTTGCTTGAGGTGGAGCTAGTTTTACTTTATATACAGTTTAGTCCAGTGGACGGTGACCTGCAGGAGTCACAAAGGGTCACAAGGCAAATAGATAAGTAACAGAGTCACTAATCTTATCGTTTTTGTGAAATAGTTGATATATTTTTTTTTTACCTTTTTGGGCTCCAAACAGTCATTTAAATGAGATAATCTGATGAGTTCAGAGAAGAAATCTCTCTTTTGCAGTTTGGTTGTTTTAGGCATCAAAAGGACATGGTTAGTAAGTGAAGTTTTATTTATATAACACCTTTTAACACAGTGTCACACCCCTTTCAGTGGACCACCATGAGACACATGGGAACAGTGGGAGACAAATCTTTTTTTTTAATCCTGTTTGAATTGTGCCACGAATCACACACATGATGTTTGTTAATTTAAAAGAAAATGTTTCAAGTCAGGAAAGCCTCAGCTTATCGTCCAAGTGCTGAAGTATCAGACTGTGAAGATGCGTGATTAGAAAGAGGACACACTCAAAAGTCGCATTAGTGATTTCATGATTTTCTCCCTCCAAAAGTTCACGTTAGCCGCTGGATCTACGATGCCTGTGTGTTTCTGTACCAGGATGTGGTCACACAACAGCAGGTCTCACTCATTCTTTTTCACTGGATAAAACACTTCATTTAAGATTCTTAAACTACGACAAACTGAGACTTTCTTGACTTGTTTTTAATTGACAACATATGTGTAAGTCATGGCACAGTTCTAACGGAATTCCAAAAGAAATTTATCTCTCGTCATCGACTACCGTTCATATTTTTTTTCAAATTTGAGCCCCATGTGACACACTGGAAGGGGTGTGATCTAAATGTAGCCATGCACATGCATATGTGGGATAATGTACAGCGAGCAGGTCATTATTGTGAAATAAAGCCCAACAGGGTGATGCAGGACTTAAATCATCCTTCTTTCTTTTATTTCACAATAATAACCTGCTCACTGTACATTATCCAGCTTATTACAGTTACTTAACAAAAAAGTCTATGATCTGTCTATGGTCAGTTCTTCATAGCAATGATCTCTTATACATGGCAATGGTCAGCTATCAGAATTGAGTATTTAACAAAGCCAAATATATGTTGTACAGCCAATACAGAAAGATTATAGCCCCAAGAAGGCCAGTCGATAAAAACGAGTTTTGAAAAGTTTTTTTTTCTTTAAGTTGAGAGAGATGGGGTCCAGATGGCATAAGCACCATCGTCCTTGGATTTGTGGAGTGTACATAAAAGACCTTGGTCAGACCTGAGCTGCCTAAAGTTGAAATAGGGCTGCAAAAGTTCATACAGTAAATGTATTGTGAGACAAGTCTATGTGGGGCTTTGTAAGTTAATCTTTAATGATGCATTGTGTTTGTTTTCCTCCTTCCTTGTAGAAAGTAACTGGTAGTTGATTTTAAGCACATTTCTTGTATTAAGTAGCTGAAAATGTAAATACTGTAGTCGAAGCATCCTAAAATTGCACTTAAAGCACAAATCTGGATTAAATGTTCTTAGTTACTTTCCACTAATGATTCATATACATCACTTTTACGAGTGTTTGTACTGGGAGCATCCATGTGTAAATGTGTTAAAAGTGCATTAATGCGAAGCAGTGCAGTGTTGAGAATAAGAGCACAGTCAGCAAACCTTGGCCGGACCCTGAAAGTGCAAATAAAATCACATGCATGGTCGATAATGTAAAATCTGATAATATTTGGGAAAGCAACCTTGAAAACCCCCAAAGGAGCACCGTGGTGTTTTTTTTTTTTGGCAGGTGAGTGCTCTTTGCTTGATCACATAATCACCGCCTGATTAATATCAGATATGAACAGGTCAACAGGATGCTAATGGGAGATGATAGCTTTGTTTACCACAGGACCGCAGTCAGGGAATGTGTGTGTGAGTGTGTGTGTGAGAGTTTATATTCGATTTAGACTGTTGCCACAGGATAGTGTGTGTTTGTGTTTGCTGCTCATTGCGTTCAGGTGCACGTAACTTTTGGACCAAATGATTTAGATAATTGTCCTTGCTGCTCATTGCATGCAAATTACATTTTGATGTCTTGTTTGGAACACTATGGGCACTAAGCATCACAGCTTCCTATGCTTTAGTCCTGATTTTCCTGACCTTGAATCTCTTAAAAGTAAATCTGCCCTGCTCGCACAGTGAAAACTGCCAAAGTTTTCTTCAAGAGGATAATTTTTAATAAGATAAATAGGTGGTTAGTCTCATCTGTGATTTGAGGAACCCAACTTTACTTTCATGACTTTGTATGTAGTGACTCTGCATAGAATAAATAGCATTTTCTTTATCTTTACCATGTATTGCCAAGATCAGGCGTAATTAAGACCAGCCTAAAGTTTGATTAGTGCGTTCTAAAGACTGGTCTTAACAAATACCAACTTAGCAGTTAGGACCAGTTGATGCAACCCACTCCAGGACTTCTTCTACAAAAAACAGGCCTTTTACTTTGCAGACAATGGGAGCTGCTGCCATCATCTATCATTTAGTTGGTTTGAGTTGTTGCGTAATTTTGGTGTTTTGACACATTAATTGAGAACCGAACTAACGTTACTTCCTGTGGTACGAGGTAAAATGACTGTTTTTGTCAAAGGAGTCTGAGGCGATGTAGTGACTTCAGCCTCACACTTGAGTTTGCTCAGTCTCACAAAGAAGAGGCGGAATAAGCAGGAGCAGAGAGGTTTTGTTGCACCTGTTTGAGGGGAACAACATATATGATTGTTTTATGATTGGTTCTCAGAATTAATTGTGTAATTTTCATAACAAATGTCATGTCAAATAAGCATTACCACA
>JAJHUR010086004.1:0-25509 GCA_027495735.1 Lutjanus campechanus | reverse complement strand
TTGTCCTGTCATATCGGGAGAAATGTTCATTTTGGGGACGATATTTCATCATAAAGCCTGTGTTGGCTGATACCACCAATAAAGGCTTGCCATTTTTGTGCAGCCCAAATACTGATGATCAGACGGATACTGAAACTACACGACTCGTCCTCAGTATTTTACGATCATTTAAAAAACATAAACTTTACTATTCTATCCCTTCAGCACTAAAGGTACACCCTTCTTCTTCCCTGACTTAAGTCTATTGCTTTATTCCCCAACAAAATAATAATATACACTGTATTAATAATGTAGCTATGCCTTAGTTTAAATTAATTTAAAAGTTATTAAAGTTTTTTTCCCCACAAGTATAACTAAAGTATAGCAAATTTCGAGATTAGTTATGGTCTCCTCATGTTACCCATTTTGCTTGTTGCTGTCCAGAAATAATAATAATATACACTTTGTTAATATTAAATAGGCACTCAGTAGTTTAAAGGAGCAATATGCAACAATTGCACATCCAAAAATAAGTACTGCAGTCCAAATAGCAAGTTGGAGCCACAGACCCTACAGTAAACAGGTTGAAATGCTGATTAATATACAATCTATGTTTGAGGCGCATTGTTTCCTGCCGCCTCCTCCTCCTCCCCAGACTTGAGGAAGCTTTGCAGTTTGCAGGAGGACAGGATGCGCTCAACATCGTAAATGACAATAACAAGTGACAGCGAGTCCTACACTGTAAGTTGATCAGCTGTTTATAACTGTCAGTTGTCCGTCGATGTAAAGTTAAACCTGTTATCCTGAAAACAAACGCCAACTGCTCTGAAAATACACACTGTGGAGCTGGAGTTCAGTGACTGTCTACCTTCTGCCTGCCAAAGATCCATTAACATATCAATCAATTTAATTCCTTCTAAAAGATTATTAATGATTTCTTATGACTCATAAACAGACACTTGCTCATTTGGCGAACGTTCTGCATTAATCTGAACTCTGATTAACATGAAACGGGCAAACAGTAACAGTCATTCCAGCCCAGAATACAAATTTCAAAGGACACCGCGGCTGCATTGTTGTTGTCCAAGGAGCGAGTATCACAGTCAATTTATGACTTATTAGAATAAATATACTACAGATTTCTCCTTTAAGTCCCTCTTAACCATGAAGCTGTCACACTTTATTCCCTAACCTCTTGTCCTCTTCCCTTGTATTTTTATACTGTCTTGTAAATGTAGGTTCCCAGTAAGATTTTTTATTGATATCCTGAATATACTTTACACCTTATATACTTTTGTGGACTATATTCTAAAGCATAACCAAGTTCAATCATCTTCTGAGGCACATAAATCCCATGTAATGCTGTTGGTACAATAAATCTATCTTTAACTTCCTTGCACTGTACATCACAAGACATAAATAGAAAGAAATGTATAAATAACTGGCATACTAAAGGATTTTTACACTCTCAGAGTTCAGTTTCTGTGTACCATGTCCACACACCCTTCCACTGGAGGCCTCTGCTCTGGCCTGGACGACCTCTCTGGTTCAGGCTGGGAGGGAGACTCTGGCTCTCTGGCCTCTGCGGCGGCAGGCAACACCGGAGATGGACGGCTCTGACCTGCAGATACCTGCTCGATGTCGTCTGGGTCGGACTCTGAGGAGGGCGGATGTGACAGCAGAGCGGAGCGCTCCATAAACAGCAGCTGCCATAACTTGGAGAGAGACCAGAGACGCAACATGTCAAACAAAAGCCTCAGAGAAAGAGGAGTGTTCTTATTAAAACGCCATTCATGAGGGCGGCGCATACCTCTGAGAATAAGGAGTTTGAATCTTCGCTGGATGTTGACGTGCTGTCCTGCAGGAGACTTGACAACAAAATAAAAAAATCAATTTTAATATCAGTGGTGCAAAATGAAAAACACAGCTCTCAAGAGACTTTCCAGAATAAGCCTTTTTGAAGAAAAGATCCATCAAGGATTTTTTTTGTGAGACTAAGAGTTCCAGTGGGAACCCTTTTTGGAAGAAAGAGTTTTTCAAGGATTGTTGAAAATAAAGTTGTTAAAAGATCCTCAACCTCAAATATTTACAAGTTTTATCCATATTTCAGATGATACTTTAAATATAGATCCGTCTGGAGTCATCCTCATCGGTTCATTTTACTTGTGTTCTGCCAAAGTTGGGATCTTTTTTTAAATTTTTTCACTCATTATAAGTTGTTTGATTTTTACAATAAAATATGGTTCTTCGTAGATCCCTCAGAAGACACGAGTGTTATAGGCGAACACTTGGAACATAAAAGGGTTCTCAGTAGAGCCCCACTTGTGGTTTCTAGATTAAACCCTTGGAAAACAGAGCCGTTCTCTGTAGATTCTAGAGGAAACCATTGCAATATAATAGGGTTCCCCGTAGAACCCCCTGCGTGGTTTCCTGTTTGCATCTTTGGAAGGTGGAGAGGTTCACGATAGAACTCACAGCTATGGTTCTTGAACTGGTTCCCTTCAAGATAACTGGAACCTTGGTGCTATCTAGCACCAGCCTGGGTCCAGACCTCTGGATCCGGACGCTCCACTGAGCGGAATATTGAAATGAAATGGAGTGGAACGAGGTGTCAGTTCAGTCTGATATCAGGCGAGCTATCTAGTGAACCAGCCCGCATTTCCACCAGTTTTAAGTGGAACCATTGTAATCAAGGATGTTATCAACAGACAGCGTTGCACAACGAACAACAACCCATAGAACACGGCACACTGACTCTGGTTCCAAAGGAAAAACCTATTGTTCATGTTGTAATGGGTTGAACATTCCACAGAGGGTTCTGAGAAGAACCCTTTACGTCTTTGAGAAAGGGATCCAGGTGGAAACTTCTACCAGGAACCAAAAATGTTCGCCTTCAAAGAACGCTACATGATTCTTAGTTAGTGCTTTATTTTCTAAGAGTGTGCAGTGATCATCAGATGCATTTTATAGACCAGAGAGTCAGTTTCTCAATCACAGTAAAGAACAAACACCAAAGCTTGAGCTGTACCTGGAGTCTTCTGCCACCTCCTCAATGAAGTCGGAGTCACATCTGGGACAGACAAAATCCTTGAAGAGAAAAAAACATATATCTTCACTGCACAGTCAAAAAATGTGGACACTCAAACTTCTCATCTTCTTCCAAAATCATGGGGATTAATCTGTTTCTAAAACAGCCTCCATTATCCTAGAAAGGCACCATCAACCAGCCACAAGAGGAGCATCAGTGAGGTCAACGCCTGGCAAATTGTCAATGTTCCAGTTCATACCAAAAGGTGGTTGGATGTGGCTGAGGTCAGGGCTCTGTGCAGGCTAGTCATCCAGTTATCTCACGTCAAATTAATAAAATAATTTCCTTGTAGTTCTGGGTTTGTAGATAGGGTAATTTTCATGATAAGATTTCCCTTGTATTTTTTATCAGGAAGTGACAGCGTGGAGACAGACAGGAAAGGTGGGGAGTTAAGAGAAAAGGTTTAAACCGGGTACAGTGTAATGATGCCAGGACGCCCTCAGGTCACCGTCATATTGACAGAGAAAAGATGGAAGCACAGTATTATCAAAAATATTATTGTAAACAGCTGCTGCATTATGATTTACTTTAATTATAAGGGATATAGCCTGAACCACAATCACCAACATTTTGATTAGTAACAGTATGTATTTTTTTCAGTGGCTGTAACACATTACAATTAATTTTATTTTGTCATTTAATTACATGTAACTAGTTACTCCCCAACTTAAGTCTTGTTTTAGCCTTGCAGTTGCTGATGACCTGTGATCCCTACTGGCAAGTTAACGACGAGTGAGCAGTCAGCAGTCGGTACAGGTTATACACAGGTTTTATACGGGTTTTTCATGGTTTTTCTAAAAAATTGTGAATCACTGCAACCACAGCAGGTCCTTGAGCATACAGTCATAAATATGCACGAAATTTTTTAGACTCCAGTAATATATAAGATTAACAGTGGACAAGCTCCAGGTCACTCAAACATGCACACACACGACCAATTGCATGGCGCAGATAATGATAATTAGGCAACTCTGTGGCTTAGTGGCAGTGGCAGTTTTCTTACTGTAAATTGTTAAAACTACCCCAGTCTAAAAATCCTCTATTAAAAGTAAAAGTCCTGAATCCAATTATTATAAAGTATCAAAAGTAAAAGTCCTTAGGTGGTGATGAAATGAGTTACTATCGCAGGGTGCAATGGACAAATCAATACTTTTGATCAAAGACCTCAATATAGCCTAGATATTGTGGCGATATTGTAGGGAAGACTACTGGTGCTTTCACAAAATATTAATACGATGAAATTTTTTGACAATCATCAATAATGTCGACATAATGACTAAGTGGATAATAATCGAACAGCTAGAAAAATCTGATAAGTTCAGATGATTACATCACTTTACAATAATTCAGACTTTAAAAGGCAATCAATATAGTCCCTAGCCCTATCATATCCTAATTTTTTACCTACTACACGTTTCCTGTCTCTACATCAAGTAAAAATAATATATCTGCTTTGGGGTGTCCACATGTTTTTGGTTACATAGTCCAGATTTTTCCTCTCTTTTTCGCACATGCGTAAACACACGTGCGCTTCTCCTCCACCATAACAATATCGGTGCGTAATCGTGCCATAAAAAGTGTCAGCTGACTAACAAATGCGCTCTGTGCGCTCTGAACTGAACCACCAGGAATCTACAGCAAAATCCCCCAAAAATTTCAAGATGGACTTCACGGAGACAAAACAAGGACACAAAATAGATCTGTCTGCAGGGGTTGAAGGCACCTATTTGCGGCTCTGTGGCATGTACCAGCTCAGACAGCCATGTACGTGCTGGTGGTGCATGTGGTGACACCCGGCCAGCCCCTCTTACGTCTCTCACACGCAGTTGACAGTAGACAACTGGACAACAGTGGTGCTTCTAAATATGGCAACATGAATCACCAGATTTGACTCCCCCTCTCTCTCTAATGTAAGATCTTGATGCATGCTGTACGCACACAAACAATCATCGACATGCTGACTTTTGTGCGCTTTAGTGATCCCACTGACTATAATTTTAGATCAAACTGTTAAAAATCAACAGTTAACTTTTCATGCTCTTAAAAAAAGAAGAAAGTGCTCTTCAAGTTTGAATTGCTGCCTACATGTGCGCCTGAGTGAGCCCCAGGAATAAAAAAAAAACACTCTCCAAAGTGACTCACCGGGAGTTTGGGGTTTGTTTCACATTTACAGCAGTGACAGAAAAACCGGTGTTGTGGTGTCTCCGCAGCCTCCGCCATCTTCACGGTGAAGCGCAGCGCCTGACGTCGCTGTGTCAGGCAGCCCATAAAAGTCTCAGACGACCAGAGCAGTCTCCGAGGGTCTGGTGCCCGGCACATGTCAGGAAAACGGTTGCAGATGACACTTTAATATAATTAATGGGCCGGAAACACCCTCTTCATGCTGTCATTTTTTTAAATAAATACAGTTTATAAAGTAAATACTTTTAAACTCGCTACATGATCAACAACAATTTGTAAAATAATAAAATAAATATAGGCTTTACCAACCTGCGTCTCAGACTTCCTGCGATCACCGCTGAATAAATTAAGTCGCAAAAAGAAACCCAGAACTCAAAAAGCAACAAGTAGTCAGGCTGACACCACGGATGTAGTTTTCTTAAAGACTGCTGGGTGTCGCCAGAGAATAAAAAAATAATGTTTTAAGGTGGATCCTCTGCTTTAAAAACACAACTTTGGTTCAAATGTGTTGAACCCTCCACCTGGATTTGTATCCATAGTTTCAGTGCGGAACTCGACCCAAGCGGTTTCCTAGCAACACGCCGCCAGTTAACGTCAGTTAGCCTGACCAATAATATTTAATATAGATACTGAACTTGCATAAATACAATATTAAAATAGACTAGAGTTAATCTCAGATCAGAGAGTAGCATGTTAAAGACACAGGAAAAATAAAATGAAAATAAAAATCATGTTTTCCCTGTAGCATGTGGGACTATTTATCCATCTTAAATTGTTTTATAGTGTGTCACAGATCTTTGTAGATAGCCGTAGAGATGTCCGACCTCTCTAAAATATAATGGGACTAAATGGCACTTGTGGTGTTTAAAGTGCCATAAAAAGCATGTGAAAAAAATACAGCCACACCTCTTTCCAGAAATCATGACCCGGTTACTCAAGAGAATCCACAGACTTTAAAAAAGAAAGAAAGAAAGAAAAAAAGAAGAGGTAATTTTTCGATTAGATTAAGTTAAATGAGATTCAGAACATATAATAAACAAGAAAATATGCAAGTAAGAAAACAACGGCAATAAAAATAAATTACCTTAACAGCAAGCAAACATTCAGCAGATTCAGAATAAATGATTCATGTCTGTAAAAGAGCAGGAACAAGTGAATACTTACCAAGTCCTACCCCCTTTTTTTTTATACTTCCTCGATACACTTTGTCATCAGCGTGTATATTCCAGCTTTTTGCCCTAGTTTTCAACATACACAACTCAGTCAAATCAACCTAAAGTAACATTCATAACACAGCAACAGCAAATAAACAGAATAAAGCAAAACAAAACAGCACAAATCAAAGTCAACTTATACATCCTGTGATCTGTCATTGTAGTGCAATAACTTTTAGCTAATTCTTACTTCTTAAATTTGCAAATTCCTCCCAAATGATATCTGAGCTTCTGTATATTGCTGGGTAATAATATATAGATTTTTCTGCTTCATTTATTTTTGTACTATATATAACTTTTTATACAAGATTTGTTTGGTTGGTTGGTTTTGAAGTCGATCGAGTCTTAGCGTTAAGGTAAAGAGTGGGTTGCTTGGTTCTCTGTTCCTAATTGAAACTGCTCACAACAAGGTCTGTGGTTTATCTTGAGTAACAGGGTCATGGTTTCTGAAAAGAGACATTGCTGCTGGGTTAGTGCAGCCAAGTGCCATCTAGTTCCATTATATTCAAGAAAAAGCAGACATCTCTTTGGTCGGCATCTCCAAAACTTGGCAGCTCACACCAAAACAATCTCGATGGATAAACAGCACTACAGGACAGAGGAAAAATCTGTATGTTCTTTTGATTACCTTGTCAACAGGATGAGGTACTAATAACTGCAGCAGACTGCGTAAGCATGACAATATATTTTTATTAAAACCAAGACAGTGACCTGTAATAATCATAAGAACCACAAGCAACACCAACAGAACAGTGACAGTTATATTTGTAACCGAAACAACATATATTCATAATCTTTACAGTATGACGGGTTTTGGCAAAAAGGTAAATAGACATTCTCATTTGAAATAATAACAAAACAACTTGTTAGTGTACATTTAAGCAACAACAACTACAACAACAACAAAAAAAAGGTAGCGTTGGCTAAAGTTGAGCCACTCAGTTATGGATCAAATGTTAGAATGGCAATGTTTCAGTGTTTAGCTCCAACTCTAGTCTCAAACATGGCTCCTCAGAAACACAAAGTACATCCGACTCATTTAAAATATCCAGACTAGAACGGTCCCACTTGGCACATACAGTAGCTTGTTGTACCTTCATTCACTGACACTTTTAGTACAACTGCGCTAAATTTCATACAGCTTTCACATCTTATTGTGTGCACATCTCGCAACGTTCCTCTGTTTCTTGAATCAACACACGATTCGCTGACTCCTGGTTTGGCAATGTAGCTAACTTATCCTGTACACCTTTAGAAATTAGACGACCCCACGTCTGACTCATGCACGTGCCCTGAAGTTCAGTTGTTCAGGGGTAATTATATAGACTCAGCCCCCCCACCCCACCCACCCACCCCAGCCATCCAATTCTAATCACCTGTGGGGAAATAAATACCAAACCGATCCTCTATCGAGCTGAAAGGGCCCTCTTCCTCCTCCTCCTCTACGTCTCACCCTCCCAGCCCCTCTCGTCCCTCTCTATCGAGGTGCGGTGAAGGCCCCCTGGGCAGCGGTGGTGGCGGCGTTGGCAGCTGCCTGGCGTACTGCCTGATTGGACATGACTCCGGTGGCGAACTCTGCCTGGGCCTTCTGGAAGCTGGCATCGGTCTGCCTGTACAGACTGTGGACCTGAAGAAGGGAAGAGCAGAGCGCGCTGACACCCGATACATGCGGCAGTTCATCATCATATCATGCACATTGTGAGGGTGAAAACGATACGCAGAACCTGATAGCGTTGCTATTCTTCTGTCTGTTTGTTATCTACTGACTGCTTCATGGCAGGTGCACCACCTGGGCGCAGCGGGTTGTGAGTATTTGCATAGTACAGGTAGAAAGTACAAACACAGCTTAACAGTTATGACTCCATTGTTTTCATTTGACTCATTTCAGGAGATGAGACTCACTAGATCATGTCACAGTATTTCCTAATTGTAAACCATTCATTTCAGGCAAAGTGTTATTTGACTTAACTATACTTAATAATTTGATGCAAATGAGCCTCACATAACAAAAATTCTGCTTATTTTTCTGCCTTTTGTGTCATTTCTTAAATTTCAAATATTACATTTATTAAATCCAATTTCTATTTTACTCCTAGACTTTCCAGAGCTCTGCAGGGACTTTGTGTTAACAGTAGTGGTGTAACGGATGGTCACCGTCTGTGGTTCATTCAGAGGTCAGAGCACTATTATTTTACTGTATAGTGTTTAATTATCTATTATATGTATTTTGGTAAACCAAAAACTACAACATTATATAGTATTAAAAGTATACTGTATCGTAATATTGTTATTATTTATTACATGGCTTTGTTAAATAATTAATTTTGATTGATCAATTACAACATTCTAAGGTCTGTTATTTCTGTGCAGCAGACTGTTGCTATGGACACACTTTTGATCATAGACTTGAGGAATAAAATCAAATCATTGCTGAATCACTAAAATCCTTTTAAAATTAATATTTTGTGTAAAATTATTGAATTTTTTTGGGTACATAACCATGTGACAAGAAGGATAATGTAACATTACGGTAATATTATTACTTTTCCCCACAATATAAGTAAAGGGTTACAGTTTTCAAAACTCTGAGTCACTGAGTCACTTTTTGACCCAGGTAGGCTATCTTTTGATGATGTGTACATGCAGCCGGTCACGCCAGCTGTTAGCCAAAAAGCTAAATGAAGGAAGGAGAAGTATTGTCATTTTTGTTTGTTTGTTTGGCTCCTCAAGAGAGAATAATGCAGCAGTTCAACTCTGGAGCACAACAAAGTTGTCAACAAGGTACAAAGGTAATATAGTAATATAACAAGTGATGTAACTAAGTACTTTTGAGACCAAGTGATAAGTTACTACTAAAGAAGTAAGTAAGAAGTAACTATTACGCTTCCTTTTTACAGTTTGTCGATAATAAAAAATATAATGTTAAATCATGACGATCAATACTCTTAAATAAAAGTCTTTGATCAGATGAAGAAGCTAAATCCTTCAGGAGTCAGTGCAAAACTTTTTAAATAGCCAGAAACCAAACAGTACCCTCAGAAACGACCATCTGAGATGTTCAGGATTTAAGACACCTGTTATAATCATGTTCATAGGGATAAATGAGTAACCAGGTTTCTCATGAAAATGCCGTATCCTGAATTAGATCAAAACTAGAATAGAAACGAGCATGTGAACACACCCAGTAACACTATAAAAGGCTCAAACTGTCCATTTCACTTGTGTTTACACACTGTGGAATTTCTGTCCTGTTAATTGGTCCATACAGGGATCATGTGACTGACACCTTCATTTGAGTCACTACCTGTTAATTTTCCCTGCACGTAAAACAAATGTATTCAGTTTTCACCTTCTTCAGCATGACAATCCCCATGGCGGTCTGGGCGGTAAAGAAGATGGCATTTATCATCATGATCACACCAACGGGGACACTGTTCTTCAGAGCAGCCAGGCTCACGATCCACCCGCTGAGGGACAGACACGGAGAAATAAACAGATTTAAGACGCCGGGGGGGAAGAAAAGTCAATTACTATCCTCATTCACACCTGCGCTTAAAAAGCAATCTGTGTGAGTATGTTATCCAGACAATGACATTTACAGCTGGTATTAATTATGTTCTCATTAGCTTTGTTCTGTCAGCACTGTGCTCAAATAAGGACACCGATTATGTGACGCAGAGGAGAGTTAACAAAATTAGCTGTCTGAAGCAAGAAAAAGTTTCACTTGTAGTCTGGAAAAAGTCGGATTATATCCTGATTGCAAACGGCTTTTTTCAAGACAAACACTGACATGTAACTGTGGGAAAAACACAGGTATCTTTGATAACAGTGATGGCTGCATTCCAATTAGGCAGCTCTGTAGCCTTAACTGAAAGTAAAGGTTTACAAAGAAATTAATACCACACTGTGAAAAATGCTCCACTACAGGTAAAAATATTTATGTATCATCAGCAAAATATGCTTAATGAATCAGAAGTACTCATTCAGTAGAAAATAGTGCCTTTAAGTGTTTTTCTGTTATATAATGATGAATTATGCATCTAATGGATGGAAATGGTAATACACTAAACTGGATGAGTTAAAAAGAAATATAATATGGATCCATGAAAAACAACATGAAGGTGACACAAAACATTCCAACTGTACTTATTCAGTTTAGTAATTAACAATAATTAACTATCTAAATACCTAAATGACATTTTTTTAAAATAGACAATGTGGATCTTTTTGCACAGTAACAATAATAATAAATGTTGTAATAAATATCTGAGGCTATGTACCCTGGCTCAACAGGAAGGACTTTCAAAGGAATCTCAAAGACAACGAAAAAACTGAACTACTGGCTGTTAGAACAAAATTCCTAAAATTTTCAATTCCCCCTCAACATTTTAAAATTGTAAAATTAAATTTATCCTTCAAACTGATCAGAACAAGACTAAATGTGATGGAGGCAGACATGACCCAAAGCTTATCTTTGTATGACTGGCTGAGCACCAAATTCATAAATAAAGATTACAGAAGCTAGCCAGTTAGTAATTTTGAACATGAAACACATTTACAGTAAATACTATAACATAAAATAGTAAGTGCATTGTCCCATTGTAGCATACACTTAAAAATTAACTCTCCCATACTAAAAGGCTCAATTACCTCTATTTTTACATTCATTTTATGTTATTACATAATTTCAACAAGCCAATCCTGTTTGTGATTTGTCTTTTTGACAGGAACAATAACTATTATATTGTTACTTTACATAAAGAATTGTTGGTTAAATAAGCCATAAACGATAATGTTTTCAGACGGTGTGACTCTGTCCTGGACAGAAAGCTTTGCTTGAGACGTACAGAAGTGAGTTTGCCATTGTTCTTAACATTTATATGTTCTTATAAGTCACAACAAACTATAATATATGATGTTTTTAGATGAATGTTTCTGCTACATTAAAGTGTAGTATTTTACTGCGGTAGGTGTTTCTGGACTCATTTTAACAGTAGTTTAATCTACAGTAGTGCATCTCATTCTTTAAGATCATCATGTGTTTGTAGCCTCTCTGCCCTGTGAAAACCACATATCTCTAAAAAGTTTCATGGTGTCAAAAGCAGCTGTTTGCTGAAATTTGTGGGTTACTTTACAGCTGAAGATGTAGGGGAATTTTCTCAGCTCACACAGAAACACTTCATCTTCCAGTTTATCAGGAAAAAAAAAACATTACCAAATTTGGAGATACATGGTTTTCACTGGAAAGGAAGGGTATGACATACTGTAATCTAAAAAAATAACTAGTAACTAAAGCTATCAGACAAAATGTAGTAGAGCAAAAAGTACAATATCTGCCTCTGAGATGTAGTGGAGAAGATTTATAAAAAGTTGCATGAAATAGACATTCCACCACTGAAATTAGGTTTATGATTTCTATATATTTCCATCGTGCATGCTGTCTCACCATTGATGCTAACTGGGACACTTAAATGGAACAGAGCCGTCATTAATGTTATTAGTTACACCTGTGCTTTTCCTGCAAATGATGAGTTACACGTCTCCAATGAAAAAGGCCTGTGTTTTCTGTGCGTCAGTTTTGTTATTTTTTATTTTTTTTACCCAGATAAGATAATCAGATGCAGATTGTTTTAAGTAGACATTAACATGAAATCATGAACTGGAGAGAGCACCACATCTGTCTGATCTGGTTTATGAGTCATACCTGAAACCCCATCCAGGGATACCAATAGTCATGATGATGTAGACGCCCACTTGTACAAAGAAAACGAAGAAGAAGACAAAGAAATTGAAGGAGCTGTCACTCCTAGAGAGGAGAGAAAAAAAAACCCAGCAAGGATAAAAGTTACAAATTTTGGCCACCACACACATTTTTTGGTCAGTGAGATTGAGATGGTGGCACACACCTGAAGGCTTTGTACATAGGTCGGTACCAACAGACAAAGGAGCAGGGGGTGAAGAGGAGCGCCCAGAGGATGGCGAGGCCCAGGCCAACACCACCGGTGGAGTCCACGCAGAACATGGCCAGGGAGGAGATCAGGTTGAAGAGCAGCGTGCAAGTGCAGACTGGACGTTGATTAAAAAACAAGGGGGGGAAAAAAGGAAACACAGAGTACAGAAGAATGAATGGGAGTGGGTGAACAACAGTGAGCAGCACTGCAGTCTTTGTTGCTTTGTTCCCCACCCCTCTCCCCCTAAAGAAAAAGCCAAATTGTAAGGATTTGGCTGATGCAATATTACGCTATTTATTACGTCCCTACGCCTGCTGCCAGGTTTAGAGTTGGCTCTGTTGGTTGTCCTCAGGTCAAGATTCAAGGCTGAGGAAGGATTGGGTTTTGTTTTAGGACATCCCCGAGGAACGAAAAGCTACAAGAACCATCATCAACCCCTAAACAGTCGAGCATTACGTGTAGACAATATATTAAAATTAAATGTGCCCAGAAATCTTCACCTACAAAAGTAAGAAAATGTCACATCATCATGATTTTCTTAGTTTGTTTGTTTTTTTTCAGTGAAAATGAAAATTGTGATGCAAAAATTCCCACTAATCGTGAATCATATATCACAATCTATCTAAATAATCACAATCTGATTTTTTTTAACCATATTATGCAGAAAAACAAAGTCAAAAAGAAGTGAAACATAAAGTAGAGCGTTGGTTCCCAATCCGGGGTCCTTACAGAAGAACCGGGAACACAAAAGTGGACTGGTAAAAAGTGAAACCACCATGAAGAAAAGAAGCAAAAGTTTAAGTAGCTAGAATCGGACACATCTAAGGACGTAATGTACTGTTGTCTGTGCTGCCAGTTCCCTCAACTAGCCAGGAAGTGCAGCTCATTTTTCTTCAGAAGCAATGCCTTCAGGGGACACCACATCACAATTCACAGGAAAAGTGGACAACACAAGTGTCGCAGTTAAGGAAGGCTGTGTAGAGTTAAACTGCCTTTTCTTTATTGTTTTATGGAAGTTTACATTTAGGCCACCAAAAACGTATATCCCTGTAAATTTATACTCTGTATTACTCTTCAGGTTACCAATTATCTAAGTAGCTCATGAGTTTGGAAGTCAGTCATCACCACCTTTCAACATTCAGCAGTAAGAACAAAATACAAATCACTTTCTCTTCCTCTTTCTGTCTCTGTCAATTGCAAGATTGGTATCACAGTTCCTAAATCAAGCCAGAACTCAAACTGCTTCTCAGGATTCTTTACCGCTGAGTATCAGAGAGAGCAGCACTTTCAAAAACATGTTGAAGTGAGTTTGAAAACATGGTTGGAGGACGAACAGGTCTTTTTCTAAGGGTGTTGTGATTGTTGAGGGCATAGCGGAAATTTAGTATTGTTCTTCAGTTGTTTGTGTTGGGGTGATTGTTTTGTTTCATGGTTTTTCCATATTGATTTCTGTCTGTTGTTTTAAAAAGTGCGGTTTTGTTTTACTATAACAGATATTTTATCTCAGTAATCTGTGCATCAGAGGCTTCACCAGGGTGGGATGAATACCATTTATAGATTTATTATGAATTGACCCTGCTAAATTAACAACAAAATAAAATAAAATAATAAGATAAAACTTAGTGAACAAATTTTAGTATGCCTTTTACTTTTTCCCCCGTGTGTGAGCTCTGGAGGGTCAATAAGAAAAAAAATGTATTTACTTTCAACAATTTGAACTGGTTCTTGTGCATACGCTACAGGTGACGACAGCTGAAAATTCTACTTATTTCAGTTGGTTCCTGCTAAATTCCTCGATCTGGCAGTTAAAGCTCCAGTAGGCAACATTGTTTTGGTATAATTGAGAAATAATTTCATAAAAACCTTTAAGCATATTGTAAATCAGGTGTTCTGAGAGAGAGCTACACTGCTGCACCTCCTCTGTGCCTCTAATTTCAGCACAGAGAGAATCTGTAGCGCACCGGTAGACTGAACCAATCACAGGTCTTTAGGACCTGGGCGACTCCTCCTACCAGCCCAGCTGCGCGTTCGCGAGTTAATGACGGAAACTACTGCAGGAAAAGTTGCTATAAAACAGCATTATAATAAAGAGAAAACAGCCTAATTAGCAACATGCTCAACCCAGGAGTTTGTCAGCTCACTCAGCTACTTTTGAGTTCACCTTCAGTTGTATTTATTCACTTGTATCGCGGAGCTTTGCCGAGTGCCGAGAGGACCGGGCGGAACCGACAGACAGCCGATAGGCACCTGCTGTGAGCCGGTGAGCCAGTGAGCTTCTGGAGGAAAAAACCACGGGAGTTGCTGTGATGCTATTTTACTGTCAGGAGAGGAGCTCAGAGTATATATTTCAAACTTTTGGGATTAATTAATTATTACTTCACTCCTGCTCCAACCTTATGCAGCAACGATGAAGAAATCACGGAGCTGCGGACCGGGCAGACGAGAGCTCAGCATTTGTTTTTTAAACTTTTGGGATTAAAAAGTGGATTTATCTTCAGGTTTGCTTGTAAACCTGTGTGCAGCAGCACCATGGAGGAATCAACCGCGCCGTTACATGGTGAGTAAATGACACTGTGCTTCTGTACTGACGTTTTAGGCCGCGCGAGTCAAACTGTGTTGCCGCTAAGTTGCATTTTCATGACCGCTTATATCGCGGAGAGCCGCGCCGACATGAACCGCAAGCCAACTCCTCTCCAAGCGGGCTGCGGGCTCTCCGTGTGGCGCTGACCGCAGCCCCGAGCCTCCTGTCTGTCCCCCTCCAACAAACGGGTGTTGAACTTGTGTGTGCAGGAGAGCTGAGAGAAAGACATTTTTAAAAGTCTCTTTATGTTCAGCTCTCTGTACTTTTATATCTTCACACTGAATCTTCATGTTTTTAAATGTAGTTTCTCTCGTCTGTCGGTGTTTTTTACTGTCAGGTGTCTGTTTTATTACACACAGTTGACGTCTGTCGGTCTGTGCTCGCTCACGAGCCTCGTTAACGGTTGCTTGCGCTCATGAAGCGCGTGCTGCTCATCTAGTGGGAGGAGCTGAGGACACAGAAAACCAAACCTAACTCAGATGAGACTCAAAAATCAACCGTTTTCAGGATTTCTACCTACTGCAGCTTTAAGTCCCGGTACAAACAGTCCAGCTTGAACTCCAGACAGTAGAGCAGGAGTCACAAAAGCATGAGTCAGCTCTAGGTTCAATTTCTTAAGTGATTCTTTCACTTTCAGTAGCACAGCCATCTCCTAATAAATCTTAAAGAGACGGTTTGGATTACAGACTTCCCCCAGTTTGAAGAAGTAGTGGATGGAGGAAGCTAAACAATGTACAGCTGTAAACAGGCTGTAAACAGCAGGAAAATGTGTTTCAGCCACTTAAAGCGATATTCCACTTTGCGAGATTAACCCACGCAGTATATACTGTACTCACCACCATGTCGATGTGATGGTGGATGAAAATCTTCCAATTTCCAAAACAGTCCTGGAGTTTTAGGAGAAACAGGGTAGCAGCCTCATCCAGTACAATGGCAGTGAACGGTGACCACGGATAAAACGTTAAAAATAGCACACAAAACAAACACAAAATATCTCCATCCTGCTTGTGTGGTGTAATCCAAGTGTCCGCAAGCCGCGAGCCTTGTGCGGCCATTAGGATATATATGAAGTCTCGCAAGATCGACGCCATGTTTACATCCTACGGGCTACATGCAACAGCTGATATTTCTGCTAAAAACATGGTGTAAATGGCGTCTTTTGCAGTTAATTTTTAATGTTGTACTGGGGCTGGCGGTCCTCCCTCGACTCCCGCCTGTAGCCCATTTGCTGCATGTCATCTTCTCTCTCTCTGCCCTCTTTACTTCCATCTCTTCAGCTGTCCCTATCTCAATAAAGGCAAAAAGTGCATCTGCTGCCGATCTGCTTTAATATTTTCACCACTTTACTTAGCTTGAAGACAGCCTTTTACCTATAGGAAACCACTGTTACATAAGCTAAATATCACTCTCTCCAAACCTACCAGACTCTATTGGCAAAACTAGTAATTTTACATCCCAGAACACGGGAGCTGCTGGTCTACTACTACCTCGTTCTGTTAGTTTGTTTGTTTGTTCACGTTTTCTTCTAGGTAAAATCACTGGTTTTGCTAAAGGAGTCAGAAAAGGCTGTCTGACAGCAAGGTAAAGTGGTGAAAATATTCTAATACAGGGTACACTTAAACTGATATGGGTTCTTTTTTTTTTTTAGGTCAACCTTTTTTTAAGTGGCTAAAAAATGTTTTTCTGCTGACTGTGCTCACAGCAGTACAGCATAGTTTCACTCTCTGTACAGAACCCTCTGTCACCACACCACTCGAGACCTCTTCATTTATTATGCTACATCATGACACTGATGTCACAACGGTGATGCTGGGAATTCACACAGCAGCACACAAGTAATAGTTACAGGAACTCACACATCCAGAAGTAGTACATGATGGTGACGGTGCGCTGGAAGCGTTGACTGATCTCCACATTGATGTCCTGGTAGAAGCAGGGGCCCACAGGGCAGAATGACGGCAGCGGGGGCCAGTTATTCTGACGGGCTGATGAAGACAACAGAGGGGAAATTTAAACTAATCAATAATACATTTAGACATCTTAGGTATTTATTGATTCTGTTCATTTGTGCTTAAGCTCTCATGGCCTTTCTTACAGGCTCCGGGTCCCAGGCTGTGTGACTCTAGCTCCCTCTCTCTCCTCTCCAGCTCCCGGGCTTTCTTCTCCAGCTCCTCCTGCTTCCTCAGGAGCTCTGCTGTGGTCGCGTTCACTGCAGTCTAACACAGGAAGACACAGGCTAAATGATGCATCGGAACTGCATGTCAAAGAGATAGGTTGTGTTAGTGTCATGAATAATTAAAAGGATTATGTAAAAGAACCAGTATCATCAGAGATTCAGAGGGGAGATGCTTTCAAGGTACATATGAGAAATTATGCATCAGAATCGGGTCAGAATGCAGGAATAACTGTGAAGTTTAGATGTGGGTTTGGTTTGAGTCAGTTATTCATTGTGGCAGGATCCCTAAAATCCAGGCATTAATGAATCATTCAAAATGGATTTCTGTCCTGCTGATGATTTTAGCACCCAGCTGCTACACACAGTGAAACTGAGTGGGCTGATTCATTCTAATATCCAAAAAAAAAAAAAAACCACTTTCCACGACCCCGAAGGACAGACCTTGTACTCTGCACACATTTCTAATTTTCAAGATGCAATAACAGTGTGAGCACAACCCAATTTCTGTGCATCCAACTGCCACTGAATGATATTAATGGGATCGTTTGGATTATTTGAAGGGGGGTTGTACGAGGTACAATTGTATTTGCTGTAGCAGATGACGGTCGGCGCTCTCACAGTGTGGAGGAGCAGAGAGGAGTAACAGTGTGGAAACTAAGCAATGTACTGCAGTGGACAAGGTCACCAGCCAAGCGTATTTTGGGCACTTAAAAAAAGGTTTACCGAAAAAAAAAATCAATATCATCAGTATGTTTAGAATATTTTCACTGCTTTACCTTTCTGTCAGATGGACTTTTCTGACGGGAAAACAAACGTGTGACACAAATTTCGCGCTCTCTTGCTCAACCAGACTCCTTTTGCAAAATCAGCAATTTTACATCATAGAATATGGGAGTTGCACTTATACTGCTGCCTTGATTGGTTAGTATATTCGCGTTATTGTGTGACTTTGGTGAATCTGAACTGATCTTTTAAAACCCCAAAGTGACACGATAACACAAACAAACTAAGTGATCAAGGCATCTGTAGACCAGAAAGTCCTGTGTCCTGCAAAGTAAAATGACTGATTTTGCCAATGGAGTCTGGTTGGTTTTGCAAAGAGCAATATTTGGGTTATAGAATGGTGGTTTCCTGAGGCTGTTTGGTGGCAAAGTCTACGAGTGAAAATATGCTAGATATAGTGTACATTTAAACTGATACTGAATTTGTTTTAGGTGGCCATTTACGTACGTTTTGCTGCTGACCCTGTCCACAGCCATACATTGCTTTGCTTCCTACACCAGTACTCCTGCTGTGTCTCCAAACTGAGGGTGAGCTGACCCCCATCTATTGTAGCGAATACCCAGACTATCAATAAGTACCTCATACAAGCCCACTTAAAAAAAATCTAAACTGTCCCTTTAAGATCAGATGTTGAACCTTAGTTGAAAGTGAAACAAGTGTCTTTACACTGCAGCATGTATACCTGGGAGTTATAGGAGCCATAGTTGCGAGGCTCAGTGGGCGTTGTCCTGCTGGGTGGAGTCTGTGCAGGCACAGATGGAGCAGAGGGGGAGGTGGCTTCATACGGCGGCGGAGGCTGAAACATATTTAGTAAAGAAACATCAACATTATCAACATCATTAAATAATCCAGTTTCTTTTCTTTTCCAGGCTTTTGAGACAAAATTAAACAACCATACAACACTTTTGAGAATAGTTCGAGGATGGACATTTTAGAGACTTCCATGTAATAACATTATGGATATGTGTGTTAAAATCTTTCACTCTGGGGGAAAACATTGTATTAAGTAAATAGCCTTTGTATTTATCCCATATGTAGAGTGGTCATGAGGCTTAAGATCTACAAAGACTAGCTCAGTTTTAAGCATCCTCAACAAGTTTAGTTCCTCTTGCTGCAGTGTTTGCTAATACTGACAGGAAGTACATGTGAACTCAAGTTGTTTCCTAGCAACAAAACTCCAACGGCATGGCCCCTAACTTAGACCCAAGCTGTTTCCTAGCAACACAAAAAAACCCTCTACAACGTGCAACTGAGGTGAGCATCATATATCACTGTGTTTATTTCAGATATTTTGTGTCTGCCTTCTGCTTTCGCAGAGGTCTCAGTTTTTGTTTAACATTTAAAGACACAATGACTGTACAGTGCAGTGCATTCAATGCAGAAACATTTAATTTATTTTTCTTCTTTAGATAAAGAAATACTGCATTTCAAACACTGTTAAATAAACCTACTGAATTGAAAATGAATAATGGTTAATAATTTAAAGGAGAAATCTGTAACATATATACTATAATAAAACATAAAATGACCAGGATATGTCATCAGAGATCAAGGAAACATTAATGGTTGAAATGCTCGCTTTTCTGACATCAATGCTGTAGCTGTGATGCCCTCCTTTGGAATATCTATTCTGGGCCTGAATAACTATTTTTGCATGTCCGTTTCATGCTAACTAGAGTACAAATTAATGCCAAATGTTCTCCAAATGGGTCAGTGTCTGTTCGTGAATCGTAAGAAATCACTTATAATCTTGTAGAAACCATAGAGGTTTATAACGTTGAAACTAAGCAATATGTTAATGGAGTCTGGCAGGCAATGAGACAAAGAGCCTGTTAACTCAAAGTCCAGAGTGTGTATTTTCAGAGCAGTGGGCGTTTATTTTCAGGATAATGGGCTTAACTTCACATTGATAGACAACTGACAGCTGAACTTACAGTCAAGGACTCGTCGATTGTTACCGTCTATTTACGATACTGCAAACATCCTGCGTTCCTGCAAAGCTCCTGCAGCCTGCATAGCCTCCCCGAGTCTGACAAGGGGTTACAAGGGGTAACAACTCGCTTCCACCATATATCACACATTAAAAAGGATTTCAACCTATTTCATATATCGTTTATAGCTCCAGCTTGCTATTTGGATCACAGTACTAATTTCTGCACGACCTACTTCTCTTTTAATATTTTCAGTTGCAGCCATTTAATTTTAGGCACACAAATCTTGTTCACAGATAAGGATTAGACATATTTCTTACCCCAGTCGTATTATCAAATGGGTTGTACAGGTCCAGTGTGGCATATCCTGTGTTGCTGCTGTGTTGAGTCACTGCAGGGTCCTAGCAGACAAAAACAAAGGCTCATTTAAATTAATTAGCACAGCATTAAGTTTGACTTGCTGGACACATTAATCCTCATTTAACAAAACCGAGAGGCTTTTATTAATTAATGTAGTCATTGTGAATAACAGCTCTACAAGTGGGTAAAGATTAGGGAGAGGGCAGACAGGCCTTGAAAGAGCCACACACACACACACACACACACATCACATGAGCAACAACACGCCTGCTATTACACACACTCAGAGCCAACATCAATGATGACTTTCATCGATCAAAGACACCGTGACACACTGCTCTGACAGGCTGATATTAGACTAATATTTAATGTCACCCACCTGGAAAGGGTTGTGGTCGTCCATTGGCTCTGGAAAGCTTGTGTATTTTGACATACTGTCGGGTTGAAAAAGGAGTCAAGTAGCCACCACTTCTGCTAATGTTGACCGTTAGTCACAGAGAGGAAGGGAAAAAAAGCTGCGATTCTTCAGACAGATAAAATGCTGCGTTTGTTTTATTTTCTGTATCTAGAGGGCGGGCGGTGTAGTCTATGTATCCAGTCATCTAGCTACCCGCCCCTCCGATGATCATCTCTCCGCAGTTTAAGCGAGCAGGTGAACAATATTTTAACGTTACGAGCAGGTCGACGGTTGTTGTTTTCCCGGCGTTCTGCCCCTCAGTATTGACTGACAGGACCTGGGCCGCAGCTAACGTTGTGTCGCCGGCCTGAGAGCAAAAGAAGAACGGCGGATACGTTTTTCCTCTCTCCCGCAGGAAAACAACCGACGAACAGGAAGTAACCAGCTGACGACTCGGTCATGTGACTGTTGCTGCGGCAGAGGAGCACGTGGGAATCATGGATGCATTCAAAGGAGAAGGATAGAAAACGAGGGGGCGGGGCCGACCATGTGTCGTATAAAAAATATATTTTAAAAATTAAACAAAATATAAATACATTTAAAAAGTAAGGTAATGATAATAATAATAATAATAATAATAATAATAATAATAATAATAATAATGGCCAATTGTTTGCCAGCCTAGTATTTATATTAGACATTTCTCAAGGGCTAAAATCACTCAGTCAGTCCATACATCTTTCTGATTTACCCACACTTCTAGTATGAAGACTGACAGAGGCAAGCTGTGAAGATCTGATGTCACAAAACCATAAACGAAAAGGAAATTGTCTCCAGAGGACACCAAAAAAAAGTGCTGAACGGGGCTTGGACACCCTTGTTTATGCTATGGTTTGTGACTCATGAAAAATTTATTTTAATTTATTTGATTTATAGAAGGACAGTGTGCAACAACATTGATCATTTACAAGAACATGGTTCCATCTGGAGTCCTACACATAACAAGTAGGCGCAATAAATAAATTTCAGGGTGCAATGCAGACCAAATCCATGTGTCTAACATAATTAAAGGGGTACACACTGCACAGTACAAAATACAATATAAAAAACACAATAGTTACCTTAGATAGTGACCAGGTTACCAGTGCAGGTTCCTTACATAATAAAAACAGTAAGTTCATGCTGCACGGTACAGAATACAATATGAAATGCACAATAACCACCTTATAAGGTGGCCAGGTTATTGGTGCTGCTGCTTTACATAAGACAAAACAGTTAAGTGCACACTTAGTGCAACTTTGGCACTTTTCATGTGTTTATCCAGTCAGTATTGATGGTAAATGTAGTCAGCTGAAGCAATAAATTCCTTAGTGTGTTATATTGACAGAGAAAGAGTTCTAATGCTGCAAAATCTGTTGTTCTTACTGCATCCAGTGTTGTCACGGTGATGTAGTTGGTGTTGATGAAAAACTACAGGCTAGTAACTTGGATTTCTAGTCTCCACCTCGGGGTAGGCAGGGGGCATGCTATATGAGTATTTCTGTCAATATGTTTTGGCCAACAAAGTCACAGTTATAGGTTCGGGTGGTGATACATGGCAACATGGGCATGAGAGTCAGGTCAGCATGATGCTCACAGAAACACAGAATGGATCAGAAAACACCTGGACTGGAGTGAATCTTGAAAACAACAGCAGAGGCATAAAGAATTTGTTAAAAAAAAACAAAAACAAAACCCAAGTGAGAATGAAAATGCCTCTAAAACAAATTGTCTCAAACCATCCAGGTGTTGAAAGTAAAAAACAAAACAAAACAAAAAAAACTCATCTGGCCTCCGTAGAGCCTGTTAGTCTTTATTTAGATCAGGGCTGCCCAAACTGGGGCGTCCGGACCAAAGTTGGCTCACCATAATGTTTGATTTGGCTCACCTTTTGTTTCTAGCTTTCATTAAAAAAATAAAAAAATAAAATAAAATAAAAAAGTTATTTATACTGTTTTATTTTTGTTTGTCGTCTCCTTTGTCTCTCTCACCTTTCCTGTCTTCCTTCACCTGCCTTGTCCGATAAAGGTAAAACCCCCCGAAATAATCTGAAAAACTAAAAAGGGTCCATAATTAAATTTAGGATCTTAGTATAATTTTGTATCTAATCTATACAATACATTATGTGTGTGCTTTTGGCTCATGGCCCTACACTAAGTGTTGTATGTTATTACAGCCCAGATCCAATAGAGGGCGCTCGTGCTATACGCATAGTGGTATTGTACAGAGTGAGGCCAGTGTGTGTGAATATGGCTCAACAGAAGAGACTGTACCCCCGTGTTAACATGCGACGTTGTTCCTGCAACAAAGGCAGCTCAACTGAAGATGAAATCTCTGCATTTACTAATTCATATCTGACGACATCACAGTAAGTTTCAGTTTTGGCTCTTAAAAGGAAAAAGTTTGTCCACCCCTGATTTAGATATTACAAACACAAACAAAGTAACTTTGAATTAAGACAGAATAATTAAGAATAAAACGATACAACAGAATGATAAAGAAATAAAATAAAGAAATAAAGGAGAATAAAATATTACTAAAATTTAAAAAATATATAAAGAAACTCAGATATGTGATACCTGATGTTTGCTTTATTTAAATTCTTTATGAAGAAATGTACTGACGTTTTATTCATTTTCAGTGAACGAGTTCATGAAATTTCAAGGAATTATAAATATTTTTTTAACCAGTTTTCTTTTCATTTCATTTCTTCATAATGCCTCTGTAAAGTTGGTGATATTGAGTTTGGCATGTGACCACGCAAAGGCCTTTTTGAGCAGAGTCCACGTTTCAAAGCGAACTGTGATTATCAAGCAGATTTCTTGACGTAATTTGCTTCATATAATTAACTCCACCCCCTGTCACCTGTCCATCCCGACAGCCAATCACTTCCCGTAGTAGTTTGACCACGGCTCTTCCTTTATAATGGAGGTAAAAAGAAAATGATGGCGTCTGAACGCCGGCGTGGGAAAACCGTCAAGTGAGTCCTCAGAAAAGACCAAATATCTCCGTAACCAGTTGATCAATAATCCCCCTTCACGACAGGTGAGCTGGCGAAAGCCAGGTCTTCAGTCTGGTTCCTCGGTTTGTATGTTAAACAGTCTTGTACAGTGAGGCGGTACCTTCTTGCCACAGGAATGTATCAGTTAGTAATTGTATCAGGGTCGCTCAGGGTCACTCGCATAACTTCTCCTGTGAGCTGGGCATCACCCCTAATGATTTGTATAGTGCCACCCCCTTGATAAAGTTTAATCTACAGCAATGCATCATGGTCTATAAGACCATCAAATGTCTGTAGCCTCACTGTCCTGTGAGAACCATGTATCTCTAAAAAGTCAGAAAACAGCCTTTTTTCAGCTTTGTGGATTAAAAAGTATAGTATTTGACTCTGGTATGTAGAAAAAATGCACAGTTTCTTGTATTTTAAACAAATGCAGATTAAGTCCAGGACTGCATTTTTTTTCTGTAGAGATAAAAACATAATTTTTTCTTGTAAACAATATAGATTTAATAGTGTTACATTTCCATCCTCCCATAATCATTTTTTTCAGTGTTCCGTCCTAACTCTCATGTCATATAGTGTGTGTTTTCCTGAAAACAGTGGCTGATGCCATATTTACACATAAATATATATATATCATTATAGCCTTAATTTTTAAATCTAAAATAGATTACGTTGTAATCTAACAATCTTTATGATCTATTTGATCCATCTATTTGATGTAGTTCTCTCTTGACTGATTGATGGAAATTGGTTAAAGTAAATAAATAAAAACTTAGAGCAAACTAATTTATATGGAGGAGTGCTGAGGATGAATTAACAGTCTCACAGCTTGAGGGAAGAAACTGCTCTTCAGTCTTGTGGTCAGCAGCAGATTCTTCTGTATCGTCTGCGTGATGGCAGATGCACAAAGGTTTCTGTCCATATACTTTTGGTTATATATTGTATTCAGATAATCTGTGAATGTTTGCAGCACATCAAACTGAGAGCATTTGTAAAAGTGTAATCAAACTATTTAGTTTCACCACAAGGTGGCAGTACAGGCTTACAAGTAAATAAAGGCTGGAGTGAAGCCCTCACATGTAAAACTACAGAAAAAAAACTTGTAATCCCATAAAATATTTTCCAAAGCAGTGTTTTCCAGGCTGTAACACTGTGTGACAAACACCCATTGGCGCTGAGTGAGGGCGAAGTCAAAATAATGCGCAGTGAAAAAGTTTGAGAGGGAAACTCTGGATCCTGATCGGGAGCCAACATAAACCATCAGTGCAGTCTGAAACCAGACCTGGCACGGCTCTGCTTGGTCCATTACATCTGCAGCAGCTGCAGAGCATCAACGCTTCCTCCTGATCCAAAGTGATGCCTTAAATCTTGTTTTGTGGAGGTAAATATGACAAACTGCTTCAAAGCACCTGTAAAACTTTTTAATAGGGTGCAGCAGCAGCGGTGGTGAATGCACGGATAAACAAGGATTAGCTTCAGCTCAGCTAACGTGAGAAGTGGGAGTGATGATGCATTAGACTGATAACCAGCAGAATTGGCTGTTTTTTGACTGGAAGGTATTTGGCAAGGAAGAGGAGGAGGAGGAGGATGAGTGTGTGTGAGTGGAGGCGAGAGGAGAAGAGGGGGAGGATGAGGGGGGTGAAGCCGAGGAGAAAAGAAGGAGGTCGGCGAAGATAAAACGTGTCTGAGAGAATCATATATTACACTCAAATTTAGTCCAGAGCTCAGCATCGAGATAAACAGGCGAATTAACGACCAGATCTCCTTATGAAACTCAATCTCTTTCACATGCCAGAGAATCCAGCACACACACACACACACACAC
>JAJHUR010086003.1:0-12830 GCA_027495735.1 Lutjanus campechanus | reverse complement strand
AGGCAGCACCGTGCCATAGAGGGTTAAGTTAAAACAAACAGTTTATTTTTTTTTACAGTGTACATCTGTCTCTAATAGGAGAAGCAAGTCTGACGGGATCTTTAAAGTCCCACTGCACAGTACAGCTCTCACACACACGCACACACACACACGATCTGAAACGCAGCGTGACCTTTTTGAATACATCTGCCTATCTGTGTTTGTGTGACAGATATCTTTGGATATGCAACACTTCACAACCTTATCTGAAGCCAGAGATCCCCTTTCATTTTCTGACAGCTCGGTGTGGGAGCTTTTTTTTTTTTTTTCCTGTCCTTTCTCCCCATATGTCTCTACCCACTTAACAGATTAAACAACACACAAACACACACTAACTCACGCACACACACACACACACTCTGATACGCATGCAGACACGTTCTGTTGCACGCTTCCCCAAATAACATCGAGGGTAGAGGGTAGAGAAGGGGGGTGGGTGGGAGGAGTGAAATGGCATTGCTCTCTAAATGATCCAGAGCAAATGAGTTTATCTCAGAGACAGACAGCCCCCAAACCATTCAGGATCAAACTAGGTCACACTCAGAGAGGGAGACTGGAGGAGAAAACACAAATGAGGCAGGGGAGAAAAAAAAAAACACTGTTATAAAGAGGAAGAGAAGAAGAAAAAGGAGAGAGAAAAGGAGGCGTTTTTAGAGAGACCCGGGCTCCTCTCTTCAATCTTCTCCCTGCGTCTCCCTCTTCTCTTTTTGAGTAAACACGGCCAAGCTGACATTTTCGAGATGTCCCCTCTCTTAAAAGAGCTGTCACCCACCTAGTCAAATTACATCAAATCACTTAGAGGAGGAGGAGGAGGAGGAGGAGGAGGAGGTGGTAAGGAGAGGAGAGGAGAGGGAGGGGGAGCAAAGCAAGGTGCATCAAAAGAGGTTTTTCAGCAGGGCTAGAGAGCCGAGGACGTGCTCAGTCTGCTGTTGAAAACCAACAACAGCACAGCGGATCGTCTCTTTCAGGTGGCACTTCAGCAGTTGAAAGGGATTTAGACCGCAGCGTGAGAACAGAACCGTATCAGAGAACTTTGCTGTGCTCGTACTTGAAGACTTGAGGCATCTTAACTGATACAACATATTGTCATCAACTTGCAAAAGGAGGCCTCAGGGGTGACAACAGTTGTTGCCATAACCCTCTTGCCCCCGACCGCTCTCGCCGCACAAAGTGGGATACATGTGGCATCTTAATTACATTTAGTCACAAGCCCGAGAGACGACAATGATGATGGTGCTGCGTGTCAATTAGCCTGTGGCAATCCAGTTGAATGTAATATATTTTAAAGACAACATCAATTTTGATTTTAAAAAGTGCCCCAAAAAGTCGAAACTGTTCAATTCATAGTTTTCACATGACGTCACGTGCATATGGGAACTCGGAGAGTGCTTAGTGCCTCCCAAACAGCAGCATTATTGACCCCATCTAAATCAAAAATACATATAACGGTTTGTACTTTTGTACACAAGTGAGGGATTCTCCACAATATAGATGTAAACATCGCCAAACTGGAGCTCCGGCAGGGACTTTAGTGACTCGAACATGGTGGCTGGTGCTGTATGTGGATCCCAAGTGCCCAAAACTTGCAGCTTGTTTTCATATCTTTGTTTTTCTTTAGTTGAGAGGTGATACAAATATTCCTGGCTTGAAAAAGAGGGAAATTTTAACGGCTTGTGCTGTGTCTTCACGGAGAGTCTGGCGTGAGCCGCCGTGTTGTCCCATTGTTTTTGCCCTCCAGGTCAGGACGAGCAGAGACATAAACATAGGCGCATGTTTTAGTTGATTTTTCTTTTGTAAAGTCGTGTACAGGCTACACATTTTTTACTGTTGTGCAATGTCAGAATCAGTTTAGATCTACAGCAATGATAAATGAATGAAATGTAAAAAAAAACAAAAACAACATCCGTTATTCCATTTTTGTCAAAGCCACAGGAAGCTGGATCGACACCTCTGGAGCTGCAGGTTGCAGACCTCTGTTCTAGAGTTGGCTATTGTCTTAATGCTGAAACTGGTTTAATAATACTTGGCAAAGGAGAACGAAGAAATAATCAGTACTCGCTTTGTCCTGATGTTCCCTTCAATTCTGGAGTTTCGGTCCTCCGAGGATAGTCTTTAAACATTCACAGACGAGGTCATGATGAACCTATGACCAAGTAAGGTCAAACATCTACATCATATAGAATTAGCCCATTGTGGTCTGCAAATCCAAACACAGGAAGTATGAATACAGCTTCCATTCTTCACAGGGTCAGTGATATAATAACGGTTACGTCTGCTCCTTTCACAGACACAAGACAAACACATCTCCGACCTCAGCCGCCATAGCAACATTATCAGATTTTTCCCTTGAAGACAGCTGCATCTACTGTCTCGAAGAAAGACAGTATGTCTGTAAAGAATTAGTGCCGACCTCTCAATGACTCCAAGCCTTTGTATGATACCTGATTCCCTAACAGCTATATTTTATTGTCTTGTATTGACTTGCCTCTTGTTGCTGCCTGCCTTTCTCTGTTGTTTGATGTGTGCCAGATGACAAAGAGACTAAAAAGTGAAGTTTTCAGCAGCTAAAGAGCCAGATTGTCCTCAAGGAGTTGGTGGAGACCAAAACAGAGTTAAAAGGAGGAGAGGGACCTACATTCATCAAGTGGACACAAATCAGACCCAGAAATGAAAGCTGATGTAGCTTCATGTCTCCTGGATGTGTAAATAAGCAACTGTTTGCTAACAGAAAAGACTCTCTTGTCTCTTTCATTTGCGCTGGCAGATACATCTGGACATCCTTCTCTTCAGAGAGATTTGAAACGGTCTTCACTCTGGTTGGGCAAATCACAACTGTTTATTTAATATAGGGCTGGTTTAATATGATGAGTGACTGAGGAGCGTCACCAGTCCAGATCTAAAAAATCTTGTTTCCAGTGCAATGCAGCAGACTCGCGGCACTCAGATCAAACTGTCAAACAAGGCCGGGTCGATCAAATATGAATCAACATTCATCAACATTTATTTCTGTTTTCAAATGTTTTCAGAAACACATTTTAGTGTCCTGTTAAGCTGTAATTTGAGAAAGTTTGTGACCAGACACCCACTCTTTTCTACTTGAAAACAGACCAAGCACAACCACAACCTGCAGCGCCGTGTCACAGATGTTTTGTTGTTCTTTTTGGCTGAAGGTTCACCTTCCTGCGTCCAAAAAGCATTTTGGTCTGCGCCTGCCGGACATCTAAAATGAACCAAGGTTTGTCTGGTGATTCCAGGCTATCTGGTCACTTCTCCAGTCTTGCACACCATAGGAAATATTTTTAAGATAAATTTCAGTCCAAAAGACGCCACGGCCTTAAGGCACTATTTTTTAATTTCACTTAATATGTCGAGGTTATGTAACATATCAGAGGGAGTCAGAGGACTGAAATGTCAAATTTAAGAAAGTTAGAAAATATAGTTATTTTATGTTGAGACAGCTACATCACAGCAGTTGATGGATGTTTCTGTGTTCTCTCGCTGATCTTCATGTTATCTAAACTTCATGTTGCATATCATTTCTAATTTTTGTGCATTATTAACTTCATCCTCAGCAGGTTTGATATTTGGTGAAAGTTTGCCTGATCTTGTTTCAGTCCCCCCCCCAAAAAAAGTTAAAGATATTAAAGGCCACAGCGTCCTATTTAAAGCACCTCGCTGTATTCTGTGTGCTAATTCTTCTTTCAGCTCACTTTTTAATCCCTGAATGTGTTGAAGACTGAGCAGCTAGGTTACGTCAATAATCTTAAAATAAGTTTGAATAGATTTTTAGGAGAGAGTTGGAGAGTATTGACGAGAAGAAAAGAGAGCTGCATGTCTTTAAAGAAATGAGAATTAAAGATATCGAGTTTCAATTTTAGCTGTTGAAAAGACGCATTATTATTATTATCAGCCAGCTCGCCCAGGTATTGAGGGATTAATCTAGTGCAGAGGGTTTAAACACGTTAAGGGCTTATTACTTTCACTTTTTATTAAAACTGCTGTGTAGTTTTGATTTGATTGTGTATTTGTACAAACCGTAGCCTCTGTCTGCTCATTTTTAAAATGAATTTTTTCACACCTACATCAGCAGTTGTGCCCCAGGCATGTTTGAGGAGGGGAGATCTCTGAATTTCCTCTTCCAAAATTTCTTCTATTTTTGTTTCCCTCGTGTCCCAGGGATGTGTTTCTTTGTTTTCATAGAGAGAGCTCAGGTTAGGTCAGGAACTGTTGCTGTTATGAGCCTGTAAAAACCCGCTGAGGCGTTCTACTGGAGCTCATATTGGCTTATATAAAGTCGAAAAAAGAGTCAGAATCCAATAAAAGAGACATATCACTTATTCTTGAGAACTGGAACAAAATCATATTTTGAGGGGATTTTGATTTTTACTCTTCAATTATGTTGGGAAAATATATTTTTAAAGATCAGACTCTTGGCTGTTAAACCGTGTAAGGGCCAAACCGCCTAGTGATTAAAGTTTTTATCAAATAAAGACGTCAAGTCAGATCTTTCATTTGATCTTTTTTTCATTTCACGGCGTGGTCGTAGTGAACAGCCATTTCATTTTTAAAAGTCGTTAAGAGTTCTCATAATGCTCAAAATAAAAATATGCATTTTAAATTCATAATTCTTTCTTAGCTTTGATTCAGAAGGGCTACATGTTGAAATATTTTGCTTCAGACACATGTGATAGCAAATATTATTTAATGAATTTGTCTAAAAATAGAAAGTTTACCATTAAATCATCTTTTTGTACAAATCTGACAGAGTTGATGGAAATCAGGGACCCAACTTTAAAGGGCCAACATTTTCATTAAAAAAGAAAGATTTTTAAAGAAAGATTATTATAATGCACATGTTTATACCTATGTTATCAGTAGGTATTGTTAGTGTTAGTGTTTTGAAGGTTTTTAACACATTTTTAAATTGTTTGAAGTTGTGAATTCTTGTCTGAGACAATTTTTGTTTTCTGGGCGGAAATTATTTGTCACAATTCTCAAGAATGGGTGATATGATACAAAAATACCAGCTTGAGAAGTTTTTAGTTGAATAATTTATTTTTAATTATTTTATTGTTAATTATTTTACTTTGTATTTGAACAGTTTGTGCCGCAGAGCTCAACCTTGATTATCACAACATGTTGGTTCATGGAGACGCATAAACTTCAATATTTTATTCTAAAAAATCTGGGTATTATTCTGTGAAAATTGGTAAAACTTGAAAACAAACACATTTAAAGATGTTCAATGTGAGAGTCAGAGAATCATCATCTGCAGCTGCAGCTCTCTGCAGCCTTATGGAGCTTCATATCTACTTTCATTGTTGTTTTTAGCTGCAGCAGGCAGCTGTTTTCAGTGAAAGAGCCCGAAAAACAAACCGTTCACTACCTGCTCAGCAGCAAAGAGCACACAGACACAGTTAGAGGCTCGTTATTGCTAGTGCAGCACTTAGCGGCTAAAAAGCCAGATATTCCCCTCAGGAAATATTGGACTTACGTTCAGCGGGTGGTCTGAAACACGACTGAGCGCCTACGTTGCTAGAAAGTAAATTAGCAACTGTTTGCCAACAAACAAGGTGATGATATGTCAGTGTTGTGTTCACAACTTGATCCCACTGCCCCCAAGAGACCAAACAAAACAATCAGTTCACTTCCAAGAAGACTTTTGTACAGTTTCTGTTTGTGCAAAATGTAATTTTAGCACAACTTCACTCTAATATCCAGCTGCTGATTGTACACCGCAAAGAAAGTGATCTTAAAAGCAATTTCTATGAGCAATTTTCCCTAATTCTCATCCCTTGTTGCTCTCTGCTCCCTTGGCCAACTTTCTCTTTTCCTGTTTTCCTGGATTTAAATATACTAGTCTTGAAAAGAAAACCAAATCTTGAAGATGGTTAAAAGATGTTGCTGGAGGACAAAAAGCAAACATCTTAAGTTAGCTAATGTTAGCAAAACACTGGCAAACTGGCTACCTAACTCTTGACATATATCAGCGAGCAAATTAGCTAGTTTTTTGCTGACCTTAGCTCTCAGATATAACTAGCTAACTAGATAATGATTGATGTAGATTAGGTAACTAGTTAGCTAGCATTCCTCTAACATTAGCCATCAGCAGAGGTGGGAAGTAACAAAGTAAAAAAAAAAAGAAGTCATTACTGTGAGCTACTTAAGTGGATTTTTCAGGTAATTTTATGACATCTTTTAATTTTTACTCCCTATATTTAAACACAAATACACACAAATATTTGCATTTTCTACCCCTTAAAAAACAGGCTTTTTACTTTAGTTTTGATGCATTTAAGGGGAATTATTGATTGACTTTCACCTTCCCGACATCAAGACCCATTTGGACATAAATGGATGGAACAATAAAACATAAATACGAGACTTGGTGTATCCATTTAGTAGATTTCAGAGTTTGTACTTTTTCACTTTTACTTGAGTAAAGGAAGTTGAATCAGTACTTGTACTCGACAGCTTCAGGGTGATTCAAAACAAATCCACTTCATGTCGGGATCCTGCATCACTGTCAAGGTTTATTTCGCAATAATGAACTGCTAACTGTGCATTATCTCGTACATTTATAAATATTTCCTATGTGCAAAGGTGTAAATAAAAATGTTGAGTTTGTGTATATTTCCATATTTCCTCTTATTTACATTGTTCCCTATCTCATCTTATCTTATCTTATCTTATCTTATCTTATCCAAAATTGTCCAATGAATGTGTTATGTCCATAACTTCATGCATACTTCATACAGCTCTTGGGTTGTTTGTACCAAATGAACAAAACAGTCATTTTAAAAGTGCTCTAAATTACCATTTTGTTTTACTCGAGGCAAAGTCAACATTTGTTTCTATCAAAATATTGCAGGTGATCTGCAGTATTCTCAGTGTCTCCCACTGAAGGATGTCTTCTCCACATAAGACTGATAATGATGACATCAGTATCACTCTGAACGTCTCACTCCTGTTTGCCAACTGCTCATTCATTCATTCATTCACTCCTCTTTAGCTTTTCACCCCGACACGAGTGGGAAAGAACTCCAGAGTCAATTTGGCACTCAATGCCGGCTGGCTGAGCAGCACAGTTAAGAGGTTAAGCTACTTGGGTAATACCTGCATGGAAAAGGCAGAATTCAAAAGTGGGTTGTAATATTTGAAGGACTTGGGGTGCGTTCAATTTCAGCCTCACCAGAAACTTGGAATGGCCTTGAGAGCAGAGGAGAGATCAAGTTTTACCGAGCGAGCGCTCCCCGGGTTATTTCAAGCGTTTGGAATATATTCAAGTGCTATTTTGCCCAGGTCTGAAGCCAAGGGAGCACTTTTAATATTCAACCTAGTTCATCGCTCAGTTCACTCACTCCTGCACACTCACACACACACACACACTCACACCACATGTCACTTCAAGCCACTTCAAACACACTTCACGCTACAACTTCAAGTCCCGCAGGCCCAAATCGGGGTCATGTTCTCCTGACAGCCAATCATCACGCCCCTGAGTGCAAGGATGTGACTCTCTCTGTCTGTGTGTGTGTGTGTGTGTGTGTGTGTGTGTGAGTGACTCTCCATCACTGGGACTCAAATCATGTTTATATGCATCTGTGTGTGTGGAGGAGAAGGGGAGAGAGAGAGAGAGAGAGAGAGAGAGAGGAAAAAAAAGATAAGAGCCAATCATTGACAGCCAATCATCCATCATTCAGAGAGCTTTCTGGACACCTGGGTGCCCCGGCAGTGCCATGGCAACAGCAGCTGTCTGTTACCAGGTAACTGTGCATAAGCAATGAGCTCGGGGTGTAGGCAAGAGCAGAGAGGCATTGTGGGAGCTGCAGAGGTCAAGAGAGGCGCACTCACACACAGGAGAGGGTGGAAGGTCAACATGCAGACAGGTGGCAGGTGGAGGTCTGAAGATTCAAATGTGGATGCACACACACACACATACACACGCACACACACACAGATACACACACAAACACACATTAGAATGCATAAACATGCAGACACCAACCGAAAAGCCCCAAAAAACACAAATTAATTCAGAGGTCTGAGAATAAATGAGGAGAAAACACACACAATGTGAGCTGGAGAGACTCTGCAGCATAAGTACACACACAAACACACAAACACACACACGAAGTTTGTAAATACTTTTTTTTAATACCACTCATATAAAACCATAAAATAAACGTTAATTATAGTATTGAAAGTACCAAAACTAAATTAAAAATAGATTAAAAGTCAGGAGTTCTTAAACTTAATCAAAGTTCTGCATCGGATTTTCACGTATAACTTTTAATCAACATATATTCGAGTTCATGATGGTCAAAATACTAAAACGGGCTTGGGGGCCACTGATGGCAGCGACAACACAGCACTCTCTCCAGCAGTTTTCTGTCACCATGACAATAATGCAAATGATAGTGAAATGAGCCACATTCAAACCAAACGTGTATCTTCTGACATCCTTTGTGAGGTTTGATTTAACACTTGAACAAAAGAGACGACAAACCGGTTCCTCCGGGAAGGTGCGGCGTTGCGATTGTAACAATTCACGCCATCTCAACCAATCCCAGTGAATTCTGCATGACCTTGCTTTTTTTTTGGTCCAATCATTGCAACTTTTCCGCAAATCTGACCAATCGTCATAGCTTCCAGTGAGTTCAACCAATCATAGCAGTTCTCCGCGCAAACGTCACACATGTACGTCTCAGTGAAATCACTCAATGTTTTATTTTTTACTTTTTTTTCTTTTAAATTTCGTCGCAGGTACTTAAAAATAACACAGTTTGTCATTGATGTTGACATTTATCAATGCTCTGTGCACTTTTTTATTGAATAATTCTGTACTTGCTGTTTTGGAGTTTGAGCTCCAAAAAGATTTTTAGGCTGCAACAAAAAAGCCAGCGAGGACAGACAGACTAAACAAAAACCCAATGAATGACGAATCTTAAATGCCAGGACAGAGACCTGGCTGGCAGACACAACAACAACAACAACAAAATAAAAATAATAAGATAAGAAAAGGAACACCAAAAGCCTAACTGCCACAGCACACGACCGACTGCATGATCCTCACAACCACAAAACAAACACATTTGTACTAGAGATAAGCGGACCGGCTCCGACGTCACTCGAAACCGCATAAATCATCCACCTGCCACCCGCCTGGACCAATTATTGCCTTTAATTTAAGAGAGCCACTGCAGGGCTTCTCCTGAGATTCTTTCAGTCAAGCAGTCCCCCCCCCCGTGAGTCAGTGACTGTGTCAAAATGTGAGGTTTTCACATTACAGGTGAGAACATACTCGTGCTCAGGCTCATATATGAATTTAGTGTGGTGAGAAAGGACCCAGCAACAGGTACGATGAGTCGTCTCTACTCACTGGTGTCCACCTGCCGATAAAATTAAGCTTTAAATGTGTTCGCAATTTAGAGTAATTAAAACTTTTCTCATCAGTGATATAGTTTTTCACCCACCTGAAATCCACCCAACACTAATCTGATATGTTTCATCCTCAGGTCTGGATGAATCCTGTACCAGAAGTTAACAGGTTGCCATTGGTCTACTTTTAAACTTTCTTCTTTTGTAACGTTACATTTAACAGCAATGTATTGGAAGAATATGTGCAGTTCAGCTGCTCCAACTGTCGTGTCAAATTTCAACTAGCTGCTGTTTAACGTTGTCAACCCAATTATCTAGAAGGGAAGGGAAACACAGACCTGCGAGATCTGGCCAGAGTGACAGAAACTATGAAAAATCTCGCCAATTTGGGGTTCCCTTCTAGACGCAACCAGCAGACACTGAAGGTGACGGACGTGACGTGCCACCGCAGTAACTGCAGCGCCGCAAGATGGCGGAATACACAAAGCGGTCGCTAGATTCGTCCATAACTGCAGGCCACACTTCTGTAATTTGTGCAAATGCACACACTTACAGTTAATATACTGTGTAACCATATGGCTTATACACACACACACGCACACACAAACCACCAACTGACTAATCTTCTCACCCTTTTAGATGCTCTGTTGCTTTTAAACTGTCTGGGGACGGGGTATTACACTGATGGCTGCAATATAGTGTGTGTGTGTGTGTGTGTGTGTGTGTGTGTGTGTGTGTGTGTGTGTGTGTGTTTGTTTGTGTAAAAATATTATAAGAGAAAGAAGAGGAGAGATGGAGAGATTGAGTCTGATCTGTCTGACTTTATTAGCAGGATAATTATTCTCATGTTGCAGTCATTTATTATTATTGTTATTTAACATCGAGAGTGTTTACATTCACACCCGTGTGCTGTTACGATGGTTATGTTTTGCATTGAAAACATTATATCCTGGCCTCAGAATCTCGGATGTCTGCCTGCATTGTATTGACACAATGGCCCTGAGAGACATAATAATTATAGATTTAGCTGTTTATTCACTTTTCTAATAATTAGGTTCCTGCAGCTTTAAGATGGTGGGTGGTCTGAACTGTATAAATACAGACCGTCGGAGTTCACGCAGCAACAAAGACGGTTTGAGGCCAAATTATTTGTGCTTTTGAATTCCTGTTTGATCAGATAAAATGTGCATGAGTGTTGGCCTTTTCTTCTATTTTTGTGGTTTTGTTAGAGATTCCTTTAACTGAAAATAATACTGAAGAATATGGGTGAGTGCAGTGCAGCTACGTTTATCCAATGTCAAATCAATTCAAACTGAAACTCAAACATTCTTCTTTATAAGAAGGAACTTGTTGAAAACTGTATCCCTGAAGTTTGTGATTGTATGAGCTGACTGTTTTATTTATATGGGTGTGTTAATAAATATTGTTTTGTGTGTGTGTGTGTGTGTGTGTGTGTGTGTGTGTGTGTCTGTCTGTCTGTGTGTGACAGAGAAAGAGCAGCTGAGTAACAGGCAGGTGAGGCTGAAGAGTAGAAAACCTTGGAAAACTTTCGTCAACACTCCTTTGGAGCAGAACCTTCTTGGTGAGTTGTCGATAAAACCACTGGGATATAAAAGGCTTATCGTTACAATCTCCTAGGTGGGTTCTTGTTAGCACCCTTAGAAGGTGGGAAGGTTCTGGATACCAGAGTTCTCTGTAGAACCCTTTATAGGGGGTTTTGGGTGAAACTTTCACAGAATAGCCCTTTATGTTGGGCTGGAGGTGGAACCCTTTGACCCGGCCTTTTCCACCAACGTGGAACTGGCCCTGTTCCAGTTCAAACAGCAAATATTGATCAGTTCTGAGCATTTATACCAAAAGTAAAGTGGAACCTGAGAAATTGGTTCCCAGCTGGAACCACAAAGTAGCAGGCAGTTTTTTTCGGGAACCAAAGTGGGCATGTTCTACAGGTCATTGTGCATTGTGGAACGCCCTCCGTTGATGAGAGTTTATGATGGTTTTGCTCAAAACTAGTGGAAATGTGGGCTGAGATAGCACCAAGGTTCCAAGGATCTTGAACAAAATCGTTCAGCTAGAACGTATTTGGTGGGAAAAGGCTCAAGGGCTCCAACCTTTATCAAGGGTTCTACTTTTTACATTTTAAAAATGTTCTATTTGGACCTCTGTCAAGGCCCTTTTTCCTCCAAAATAGCCATGGTTATTGAGCCCTTTCAAGATCGTTGGAACCTTGAGGCTCTAGTGAACCAGCCTGCATTTTCACAAATGGTGAGTGGAACCATCATGCTCAAAGGATGTCATCAACAGAGGGCGTTGCACAATGCACAAGAACCTGCAGAACATGGCACAGGTTTACAAAGGAACCTGCTGTTTTTTGGTTCTAGCTGGAAACCAACTTCTCAGGTTCTGAACCAATTGGAAATTAGGTTCATGTTAGTGGCAAAGTACCCACAAACGGTACTAGATGGAACCATAGAACCTCTCGTAGGGGGTTTTGAGTGGAACCTTTCAGAGGTGTTTCTGGGTATAACCCTTTATGTTGTTATTCTAAGTAGAACTCTCTGATAGGCCTTTTCCACCAGCATGGAACTGGCCCCATTCTGCTTCAAGCACCTAATTCTGACCCAGAGTATTTTCACCAAAAATAAACTGGTACTTAACCTAGAAAGATGGTTCCCTGCTGGAACCAAAAAAAAAACCAGTGTGTTATGTTCTACAGGTTGTTGTGCATTGTCCAACACTCTCTGGTGATGGTATCCTTAAGTACAAAGGTACTGCCCAGAGCTGGTTAATTCACTAGACAGCACTAAGGTTCCAAGAATGTTGAAAGGAACCAGTTAAAGAACAAGAGCCTATTTGGTGGAAAAGTGCCCTGAAATGGTTCCAACCTTTACAAAAGGTTCTCCCTTTTAAAGGTTGGAATCAGGTTGGTTCTATCTAGAAGCCAACATAAAAAAAGGTTCTACCAGGAACCATAAAGGGTTCTCCTATGGGGATCTTTTATGGTTCTAGTTAGCACATTTATTTCTAAGAGTGTGTGAGTAAAGTGTGTTTGTGTGTGTTTGTGTCTCTATGTGTTTGTCTAAGTGTGTGTGTGTGTGTGTGTGTGTGTGTTAGTTCCACTCCCTGTGACACTGTTCTCTGCTCGCGGGGAACCGTATGTTTCCTGCCATCCACTGCCACACCGAATCACTCACACACGCACTCACACACACACACACAGACACACACACTAAGCCCAAGGCCCCTGTGGCCTCCCTGTCCTTGGAACCCTATCGGTCATCTGTCCCCTCGCTGCTGACCTACACACACACACACACACACACACACACACACACACACACACACACACACTCTCTCTCTCTCTCTCTCTCTCTCTCTCTCTCTCTCTCTCACACACACACAACCACAAA
>JAJHUR010086002.1:0-28259 GCA_027495735.1 Lutjanus campechanus | reverse complement strand
GCTTTAACCGCCAACGCTGCACCCTCTTTAAATTCACTCTTTAGCTTGCTCAGCCATTGCTGCTGTCTCTCTCCCTCTCTCGTTCGTTGAGCCAGGGAGGAGGGGCTGAATTTGAAGGGTGCGTTTACAAACAGCAACCAATACATCTGCATATTCTACCTTGTGCTTATCTTTAATACATCTCCTGAAACATAAAGTCTCCAATATTTTGGAATATACAAATGTTAGTGCACTTGGTTACCAAACCCACAATCAGGTCACACATATCAAGTTTCATCTCCTCATAACAAAATGAATATATTCGGTAGATCCAGGATATTTACACATACATCCTATTCTATCTAGCATAAGTACTGAAAGCAGGGAAATCACTAGCCTAGCTACATCAACCCTGAGAAACTATTTCCTCTTCTTACATCACTGCCTTGCAATCCAAATCAACTGCATATGTACGTGAATCCATCCCAAACAGTCAACAATCCCTGGATAGATAAATCTCACATGTTTTTAACAACTTTCATGGATTTCAATACAATAATCTTGATATGACAGCCCTGTATGTAAACAGGGTGTTTCAGGTGCTGAGTGCAACAACAATTGTTGGTCAAGAAATGGCCCCAGCATATAACTGCTCTTGAAAACTATACTTATCCCGACATTTATAATTAAATTTAAAAGCCAAAACACTTGAAAAAGTGAACTTTGTTGGGCTCCCAGTAATAGTATCAAAGATGCTGTGACAAAGATCAATGCACACTGCTATATTTCTGCTATATCACTTCCACCATTCTAATCTATGGAAAATCAACTCTATGTCTTCATAATGTATATCCCAACTCCCTACAGAGCACTACAGCTTGAACAAACATCATTAGAAAGCCTTCATTTCAGTGATCTGTTCAGTGGATAGGGTTACCTCCTCAAGCTTTCCTTCTTTTCTCCTCTGGTAAGACATGTGTCCAGATGCTTGTTGATAAACTGCTGTGACACACTTACAGAACACACAGGGCAATCCACTGTAAAAAAGAGACACAACAAGAATATTAATAGCTTGATAAAAAAAAACAACAGATTTTTGGTGTTATGAGTCACATTTCATTTCACTGCCAATGCAAACACTCCCCTAAACACACTTAATAAGAAGGTTTGTCTCATTTTATCATTACATTACATTACAAAAGATAACATCACAATGCCCGCATTTATGATTCAATTTAAACAAATGAAGAGCTGATCCTAAAGTAACAGAAACACCTACTGACCAGCAGCTAAAATCAGTCACACTGGTATGGTCCTTAGGTAATCGTTTGCTATAACTGCATACAGTATATTACCACTGACTGCTGCTGAAAGTATAATTTGGTTAGTTCAGGACAGAAAGAAAGGATCCTAACCAAATGTTAGTGGGCTGCAGGGGCCAAATGACAATAAAACCTATATAGTTTGACCAAATACCAGAATGTCTGAATAATATGTTTAGTCATGACACCATTTATTTGTCTGTTGTGTAACAGTATATTGTTAAGCTTCTGTAGAAAAGAATAACCTAATCCTTTCCAGAGAAGTTAACACTTGTTCATTACTCTTACGCTGCACTGCCTGAAAAGCTTAATATTGTGTCTGCTTCATAGAAATATAGATAGACAAATATAAGATAAAGTGACTTGTGACAGGTGAATGTGAAATGTGTTGAACTGTTTGGGTCAGAGTTACCATAATTGTTGACTGATAAATGTGTAGAATGTAAAGCCTTTAAAAAATACGCAGGAAGAAAAAGCAACAAATATAACACTGATGGACTATATGTAGATGAGGCACATGTTAAGACGCCAGAGGCTTTTAGTTTCTTTGTCTGTAGATGGCAACATCAACAGATCTATAGCTGCACGTTTAAACGTCTGATGCTGTCAGTGTTGTCAATTAACTTTCTCTTGAGATTCTGTAGCCTTGTGAACATGAATGAGCGAGATTGCGAGTTAAAAAGGCAGTTGAATGAGGTGCGTCATACTGGGTGATGGCAGAGCAGCAATTTTAACCTACAGGTATAGAGGCTTATATATAATAAAATATATACAATAAATATATATACTGTATATTATGTATATAATAAAAGGCTTCACCTTTGATTATGGGCTTTACGTCTTGTGATGGTGTCGAGGAATGTGCCGTCTCAACCCAAGTGCTAATGCTGTATGCATGTGTGTCCTCCTGTTTGACTGACGTCAAAGCCTGGATAGGTGCCTCCGCCTCATCCATTGGTTCTTCCTTCACAACCACTGGAAGTTGAGCGGTTGCTGAATGTAGGTCGGCATCATTTGCATTGTGGGTGTGTGCAGTCTGTATTTTCCCTCGCTGAACAGTCTGAGCAACAGAACTGTTGTGCTGGGTTTCTTTAGTGGGAGATGTTTTAGGCCTCTTTTGGAAAAAGTGACTCAAAACAGAGCTGTTAGACTTCTGGCCCCTCTCTCTGGGAGTTTTGCATTTGACAGCTGAAGCTGGGGTCTTTGGCGATATTGGAGGTGAGTCAAAAGTGGCTTTTGACAACTGCTGCCTGGGATAAGAAGAAAAGAAAAGTGCATGTGCATGAAAACGTGTGCAGCATATGACAGCAATGCCCTTTTTAAACGTTTGAATACATACAGACACACAAAGCAGCATATTCTGCTTCTCAATCAAAACAACAAATCAAAGTATAAAGTAGGTCTATATATAGAATATATTTAGACTTAAGGTCAGCTTAAAAAACACATTGAGCCCATTATGAAAGGAACAGAGCAGTATATGGTAATAAATTCTGCTGACAGTAAAGTGAACCCTTTGACGTTAACTGCACCTGCTCAATTATCTCGTTCCTTTTCTACTGAGCGAGAAAAAGTCGACACTTTGGCTACAGTCTTGGAAATGTGGAAAGCAAACAAATTGCAGCTGGGCCATTACTTGGCAATAAAATGGAACCAATGAGCTGTGTGATGCTCTGCTTTCCATATTTAAAACGTATTTGTGCTTACTGTCCCCATTAGAGCAGGTTCACACACACACAACCACACACTTGCCAAAGGCTCTTTGGACAAAGATCTTGAAGAAATATGCTCTACACCCACCGTTAATCTATAACTCTGCATACAGCCAACTGTGACTATTACTGGTCACTTTGTATTGCAAAAATTTATTTTGAATGATCGAAGTATAATATATCTAGAGGTGAGTAAAACAACAAAAATGTGTGAAAAAGTACCTTAATCACCATGAGCTACAAAGTGAAATATTGCTAGTCTTATACTGTATAAATATTTAACATTGTCCCTAATGGAAATTTGTATCCTATTATTTACTTTCAATGGTAACCGCACTGTTACTTAACTGCACTGCTACTCAACACAGCCCACATAATTCAAATATACCATCAACCCCTTACATAGCCATTAGTTTTAACTGTTTCTGCCTCATTTGAGTAAACAGTTTTTTTTCCATCACTTTAGTATGTCAAATGGTTCTAAATACTAAAGTGCCCCTGCAGTTTACTGGCTGTTGGCAAAGACAACACTGAGAAGAGCAAATTAGACTATATATATTTAGAGATTTAGTACATATTATGTTTGAAATTAGAAACGAACATTACATCATAGCTATGTCATGACCAAGCAGCAACCTCTACAGGTCAAAAACGAAGGCAATGTGGAAAAGTGAATCAATCCCTCTTGACCCTTAAATTATATTAAAACATAAAGTTATGCATAATTCAGGCCTTGCCCACTTCAAGTGATCAACAGATCAACTCAGCTCCGCTGATGCTCCATCTCTTTGCCCATTTTAGATTAGGCAGGAGTTTGCCGGAGTCACTGCCAGGGTGTCAACGACCACACTGTGAGCTTGACATCACGTACGCACCATCCACTATTTATGATATAGTCAATGGCCGTGACAGAATTTATTCCAATATCATGGTTCATGGGTGCTATGTAACAATTTTGTTACCTCTTCTGTATGCAAATTCATCTTTTTTCCGTAGTCTGTAAATGGTGGGAACAAGCAATTACACATATTTGCTACAGATGACAGAAACATTGCCATTAATGATCTTAAGATCACCAAAGTCAATAAATTTCAAATGACTTAAACATGCCTTTATGTCAAGCAATAAACAAAACAACAAATAAACAAAAAACACCTCTGAATAATGTTCAACATTATCTACCAGGTACTTAAAAGCAGATTATGTATACATCCCCATTGTTATTGCTTTATTCCAGCATTGGCACAATAACATTAAAGAAAGACTCCTCTTCAAAAACAAAACTCAAGGCATTTTTTTTGGAACTCTCACTAATCTTCCAGGACTAGACCCATAGTGAGTGACCAAAAGAAAGTCAATGCCATCTGCTTAAATTATGCACAATAATTGAATTTAAATTGTCCCATCGTATTGATTCCCTCTACTGCGTGAAGAACAACCTTTTGTAATTAGAACTGGGTGTTGAGTGCAAGGATTGCTACAATTGCACTTTAAATGCTGGTTGTTAGTGACCTTAAAAACACACACATTTGTGGGCCCACACTCCTTCGACTGGGCCCAAATTTCTCCCAACATGCAATATGTCACTTTTTCAACCCCATTACGGAATTTAAACATACAGCACTCCAATGACAATAAGAAATGTATATGAAAACATGTTTCTTGTATTTAAAACACATAAAAATTTAATGTAAGAATGAATGGAGTAAAACAATGCCACAGATTTCAGCTGTTCAGAAGTACCAGGACACTGGTACATTCCATAGGAAAAACGCTAGACTAGTGCCAACAGCCAAGGGTTGTTTTCACAGTGAGAGATGTGAGTGTAGCCAAATGAAAGAGACAATCCACAAGCACTATACAGACATTTTTTTATAAAGGAACTGGCATTGTTATCAACAGGAATAGTATTTAAAGGTAGAATATGCAGGATTGTTCATAAATGCACGCATAGTTGGCCCTTCCGAGTTTGACAGTGAATGAAGTGAGAGACTGCTATTTTTGGTGACTACAGCTGAAGCAATACTCAGTCTGCTCTGCCTGTGTGTGTAAATGTGTTGAAAATTCTTTCTGCAGCTCTCACACACTCAGAGAGAAAAGAGACAGAATGCAATATAACCACTGGCCACTTCATTGCCTGTCCTCCTGACCTTAAAACCCAAGTGCTGTATAGACGAATCTGGTTACGTACCAGAAGTCAGCGAGCTGCCATTGCCGAGGTGGCATCTCCCTACAGTATGAGCGTGAATGAATGCGAGCCAACATTAGTTTACAAATGTCTATTTTTACACTTACTTCTTTTGTAACGTTACTTTTAACAGCAATGTCTAGGAAGTCGAGAAGAAGCTGTGCAGTGGAGTGTACAGTGGACCACAGTGTGTCATAGTGGATCAAAAAAATTAGCAGAAAGGAAACTTGAAAATCTTGAATAACTGATGAAAAATGTGAATTCATTTATATTTTTAATATATATATTACACAGTACTCTATCACTTAAACATGGCGGAGGTGGCCCGTTTTTCTATTCTCTACACAACTAACATCCAACTACTGCGTAAAATTTAAGAACATTAATATCGCCATCCTAAAAGGTACCTTCATCAGTCACTGAGGGCCAATTATCCATGCTGTCACTGTCAGCAGGCAACAACAGACAGAGACTAAAAGGGAACCCCAGGCCTGCGAGATCTCGCAAGAGTGAATGTTTTGACCGAAAACATGAAAAATTTTGCGAGAGTTCCTTGCCGTTCTAGCAGGGACAAGCAGACACCAAAGGTAATGGACACGACGTGCCACCACAGCAATGGCGGAGCTGCAAGATGGCGGAACACACAAAGCGGTCTCTGGATTCATCTACTGGCTGGGGGCTACATACCACGGGCAAAAAGGCAGAAGCCCAGAAGTGCCCAGGTACAGCAAAACATGAGAAAATAAGGAAATAAAGGAGGGCAGGGTCTCTCTAGATAAAGACACCACCACACACTTCTGTATAAGTTTATAATTTTTTAGGAAAATGCTGGATATTATGCATTTAAATATAGTATATTTGTTTCAGAGAAAATTACCTGATCCAAAACTGAAGTGTTTGAGAAGTGTATTGTTACATAAAAACACTTTTTGACAGACTCACATATCAAGGAATCCTATTTTTCGGACGCTCACCACTAGACAACAGGAAATTAAAAAACGGTGGAAAGAGCAGCAGCGTAAGCTACTCATTCGTAACAATGATGACAATCAGAGGGTCTACGGTTAGAAAGGAGACCTTTCAGAGTGTTGATAACATTGAGATGATTGATGAAAGGGAGAAACATCATGGCTTACTCACCGATAACAACACTCAGACATTATATCAACATTAGTCCAGACACTGAAGAAACTATTCTGATTTTAGTTTTTTTAGGATTGAAACCCCGTAGTAGTAGTATTGAGTTTGTGTCAGTTTATTATTATTATTTGTTGTTTTGTGGCACGGCTGGGATGTTCCTTAACCCATTAAACTAGCTGAAGTGATTTTACTCACCTTTCTGAGGCCTGACACCCAGTTGCTTCTCATGCCTTTAACTTTGCCTGACTAAACTGCTTCTGTTGAGTGCAAAAGGGCTTAAACCTGCAAACTGCCGCTTGTAGCTAGGCACCCTAAAATACAGTTCAGTTTATTTCTCTTTCAGGCACAACTGTGACACTGTAGGAAATCAGCCCGGCATTTATCAGTCTGTCTAAGGCAACCAATGAAGGCAAGCCTGGCTGGCTGCACCCACGTGGCAGGTGCTACCAATAACAGGATATTCAACTCAAAGAAATGTTTTCCTACGCTGTGATAAATGTCACCAGACTCATATCTAAAACAAGAAGAAATTTCCTTTCGAAGAGCTCGAGATCATTCCCTATGCCAACATCCTGCTGTAATGAAAAAATATCAGCCCTAAAGCAATAAAGCAATACAGAGAGAACCTTGAATGACCTCGGCTGATGAAAACAAAATCCCCATTTGATTTGCAGAAAATCCTCAAATCAGAAGTCGATTACTGGGAGGCAATTAAAGGGTTTCGCTAATGCTGGCAAATTTAAGTAAACTGAATTTGGCTCCCTTGTGGACATACTATAATTTTGTCAATAACAACAGGATCCCCTTAAATCACCACAGTAATCGTTTTCCTATTCAGTTCTGAGAACCAAACTGGGGAAATGCTCAGGTGCTGCACCTGTGTTCATGTTCTAAAGGTTTAACATGGATTGTGCTGTAAGTCTTATTTCCTGATCTTTGTGATCTGTTTTCATTATTCTGTTGGTCTATCTCTGAGGGAAAAGTAAATTGAAATAAGTACAGTAATATTAAAATAAAATACAGTAAATATAAAAACTATTGTATGCTGCAGACGGCAGTATCAAAATGACTCGCTAAGACCTTTGTTCTAGGTCTGTGCTGGTGTGCAAAAGCTCTGAAACAATGTTAATTTTGACAAGAATTTTTAATTTCATTTTAGTCTTAGTCACTCACCAAAAACTGGATTTAGTTAAAGTCACATTTTAGTCTTTTAGTTTCGTTTTGTTTTAGTTAAAATTTAGTCAGTGGAAATCAGTTTTAGTTTTAGTCTCATTTTAAGTCTCATTTTAGTCTTTTTAAGTAATTTGACAGTTTTGTTAGACTGTAATAGATTTTGCAAAATGATGTTTGTCATGGTAGTAAAAACTCCATTGTAAGCATACATTTAACTATGTGTTTAGTCATTTAAACTAAGGAATGTACCATATTACTCTTGTATAATAAAAAATGTCTTAGGCCTGTTAGAAAAAGTGCAATACATAATCATGTTCTTCACAAGTTCTTGTGTATTTTCTGTATATTTGAACAAATCACTTACAACTAGGCTTGTGCTGATTGGCAATCCGATCGTATATTGGCGATTGAAGGGATGAACAACGATCGTTTTTTTCCCTTGGCTATACTACCAGAGGTTGTGGCGAATGCGCAGTTAAGAGAGAGAGGGAGAGACAGATAGGCAGATAGGCAGAGAGAGACAGAGGGAGCGTGTGCGTGTGTGTGCATATGACGGTGGAGCTTACTGCAGCTATAATTAATTGATTAACAAGAACAAAGCACTATGAATTCAAACACTTCTGACCCTTAGTGCAGTTAGGAGAGTAACTTGTGGCTCTACCATCTAAGACACACAACACGATGTCTGCCACCAGTTAGTTCAAGATATTAAATGATGAGTATGCAAAGTGTGCGCTGCGCAAATCTTCAAGAACACTGGATTCATACTTTTCCAAATTACTTCTGGGTTAAATACCGTCAGAGATGGCAGCATACGGACGGATTTACCTCCAACAGTTGGCAGTAGTGAAATGCGTCTGTCACAGAAGAAAGACGCTAAAATCTCCTGAAGAATCCAATCCAAACCTCAGTGAAAAACAGATTTTTTTAAAATAAATATATAATTCTAACTTGAGATCACTGACTTTATTAAGCTGATACCGCGACACACACTGTGCAGCCTTATGCTGGAGACGCAGCACCAGCATCTGAACGCAAACAAAACAAGGGATCCATGTCACCTTAATATCATGACTTTAAAAGCACCAAATTACTTGCCTTAACGAATTTCGTTAGAATTGCAAAATATCATTTCTATGAGGTTGTTCAGTTAGACAGCGACAGATCACAATTAACTTATATCATCCTGGCAGTAGGCTTGGGCGATATCTTATCGCGTGCGATTTATCGTCAAAAAAACTGTTACCGATGAAAATTTGCCACTTTGCGATAACGGCGATAAATGCCACTTGATGACGCATTTTTTTGTGCGACGCCCTCGCCAAAAAAAATCTGTTTAAGTCCGAACAACTCTACAGCGCACCGTGTTTCGCACATAGGGGTGTGTACTGAAATGCTGTATTAAACGGCAGAATTATTAAGGATCAGAGTATTGGTAAGCGCCGACATTTGAATTCTGATGTAATTTATTATCACACGGCTGTCTCTCTTCTCTGTCACTGCATCTTCTCCATACGCACACGTACAGCACACACATACAGAGGAGGTCAGAGCGTTTCTCTTACCCTGTCTCTGTCTGATCTATTGATTTTTTTTCATCAGCAGGATGTTTTATAAAGCTAAAGAGCTAAAACCCAGCTCGCATTTTGTTTTTTTTCCCACATATAAATTCACCCGCGATTCAGTTTTCACAGCAGCAGAGAAGCTGCACGCGGAGGAGACTTGTTGTTTATGACGGAGTTTATTAAAACAATCGAAACTAACGTGATGGTGAATGACATCGACACCAAACAGCTGCACTTATAAGATTAAACAACTGTATAAGGAGGCCTTTACGTTAAACAGGAGAGTCTGTGTTTCTCTATCAGAAACTGAGCGGAGCAGAGCGAACAGGTGAGAGAGGGGGAGGAGAGCAGATTGATCATTAATCAGTCGCGGATGCCGTCCTCTGGGATGGATTAAAAAAATAGAAATGCTCAAACTGGTCAAAAACTGTACCGGGGTGTTCAGACAAATAAAGTCTGTGTGTGTGAAATACTGCAGAATGTAACATCAGGATGTTCACAGACAGTTTGCTGTCATTAGTTTGACAGAGAGTCACAGAGAGGGTTATGTCTAGAAGGGAACCCTAGACCCACGAAAGCTCGCGCAAGTTTGATATTTAAGTAGAAACAACGGACACAAATCCCGCGAGAGTTTTGCAAATTATAACATTATTTTATCGTCATATTTATCGTTATCGGCTAAATGCCTTAAATTATTGGGATAAATTTTTTTGCCAATATCGCCCATCCCTACCTGGCAGTCTAGCGAAGATCAAGCTACGTGCAGCTTGTTCAGTCAATATTGTGTTCATTACATTGTTGATAGTGCTGAAATTACATTTTCTGCCTAAATAATTAATACCTCGATAATACACTACTCTGAGCCTTAAGGTGGAGCAGCCATTCAGTACATGTTGTTACTGTCTAACAAAATCTGACGTGTTGCGTGAAATGCATCAGTACACATTAATGTGGCGGCTGCGAAGTCGTCCTCCACCCCCTGCTCATCATAATTGCTGTCGTTCCCACTGTGGAGCCAAGGCGTCTGTGTGGCAAAACTGGACGTGCACCGCCACCGCGCAGAGGGTGGGGGGAGGTCATCCAATCAGAAAGATAGACTGGGAGTTTAGATTAAATTTGAGTTAAAAAGGAAAACAATAAAGGCATTAAGGATGGTTGTAATCCAGATTGGCCGGCCGGCCAGCATCATCTTTTTTTATCACATTTTTACTCGTCAGTTGATAATGAACAGAGATTTCGTTTTAATTTTTGTTGTCAGTACTTCTTAAATTTACGTTCTCGTCACAAATTAGTTACGGAATAAAGGGTCATCAACGAAAAGTTTCTCGTTTAAGTTTTAGTTGACAAAATTAACACTGCTCTGAAAAATACTTGGATTTAGTAATACTTACGATACGATAAGTAACTCAGTGACTCACCATCAAATATCTATGTTTGCAGACTTGTTTACAGAGCTGAAATGATTAATCAATTTATCGATTATTGAACTAATTAAAAAAATTGAAGTAATTTTTCTTGTTTTTTTACTCTTTATGACAGCAAAGTGAATATCTTTGGGTTGTGGGCAAAACAAGACATTTGAGGATGACATCTTGGGAATCTTTGGGAACCACTGATTGATTTTCTGACATTTTATGGACCAAACAACTAATTGATTAATCAAGAAAATAATCAACATACTAATCGACAATGAAAATAATCATTAGTTGCAGCTCTACTTGTTGACATGGACAAATGTGGTCAGGGCAGTAGTAAAACAGCTTTTTGTTCAGTTGATATAACAAATCATTCATTCTCATTGAAACATTCACCCTGATAACTGTAATGTTGGTTTAATGGGCCAGTTCACCCCAAAATCAAAAGTATATGTTTCTGGCCTGTAGTGTTATCTATCTAGATAGATAGCTTTGGTTTGAGTTGATGAGTTTTTGAGATATCTGCCAAAGAGATTTGTGTCTTTTCTCAAATATGATGAAAGTAGATGGCACTCAGCTTGTGGTGCTCAAAAGGGCAAAAAATGTGTTTGAAAAACTCACAAGAAATGTCTTTTTTCAAAAATTGTTGTGGCCAGTTTCATGAGGAACTACTTTCGTTCTGTGGTACAAAGAAAATAGTTTGTACATGATTTCTGAAAAGAGACACTGCTGTTATATATCATTTTTATTATTTTGGATTTTGGGGTGAACTGGCACTTTAAAACAACAACTGGTGATTAACGGTGCTCTCAGTACTTGACAAGCCAGATGGTTTGTTATACAGGACTATCTGGGAAGCCATCCATAGAAAGAGTATCTACGCTAGCCTCTTCAGGAACTGCCATTGTTTGTTCGGGACGAGTCATTTCCATGGATGCTTCACGCTGTCGGTGCACCTGAAACCACAACTCTAGCTGCGAGTAGTCCCTCTGAGGATGCTGATCGGTTTGCACCACCTCTGGTGCGGACACAAACCGATAGCTTGGAGCCTGGCAAGATAGATTATTGCGTGATCACGTGAATCCAACTGCCTCACAAGGTAAGCTCTCAGTTCCATTTACAAAGAAAGTTCTGAGACGCAGCAGAAATAAGACAGTTTATGAGTTAACACTTATGTGGTGCATGGTTACCTTGCAGCTTGAAAGCTTGCGACCAAGTCGTCCAATAGACGGTTGTTTCTTAGATCTTGTTCTGTTGCTTGCTAAAAGAGAAAGAAGAGGCGAGATATGAAGGCAACTTGCTTTCTTTATCAAATAAATTCAATTTATTACAGATGATGACTTTTATGAAAATGTACTTGGGGGAATAATTATGCATTCAAGTCAAGTTCATACTTACTGTATTGCAAACTGGACACTGCAACTTATAGCAAAGAAATTTTCTGATGCACAAGGAGCAAACTGTGAAATGAAATGCAAACAAAGTTAATGTTATACTGAATCTGTTAGCCAACAGGTAGATAATTCCCTTTCTTTCATCAAAGTTGTTATTCAGTGACAATTTCAATAGAGCAGTCCCTGTAGCAGTATTTCCTCTGCAGTGCACAGCTGTATTCAATCCACATATGAGAAGGGTCTAGTGCAGCTCACCCATAGCTGCTCATTTGATTACCAGTCCAGTCGTGCACTCATAGAGAAAACAAAGCAAAATTCAGATGCGAAAATAAAAATAGATGCAGGTAAAAAGGCATCCAGCATAAATAAACTTGTTTCAACTTAAGCAGGGAGTTCACATGATATTATTATCACAGAGACAACACAGCAGGATCCAGAGAGACAAGAGTGTCATGATAATTATGCTCATGGCGATAATGATACCAAAGCTAATATAAGCATAACTGTACATATAGCTAACACACACTGCAAAAACACCCTACTCTTGTGAAAAGACATCCATTATAGTTCAAATGTTCAGCTCTTAATGTTTTGAAATTAATTTTAAAAGAACTCTTTTTTTTTCAGAAGGATTTTAAGCTACTTGTTACTTACAGTTGTGAGAGCATTTAGTCATCATTGAAATATTGAGGAAGTCAAAGCAAATGGGACACCGAAGCAGAGCATCAACATTCTGTAGATGAGAAATAACACAGAGATAAAGAAAATACTCTCGAAACAACTCAACTATTAGTTATTTGGTGGAAAAAGGTAATAAAACTGTAAAAAATAAAGTAGCCTGGGAATAACCTATTTCACATATGTGGAAATCATGGCAGGTTGGAAGCAGGAAGATACAGGACTGTAAATAATTGGAGTACTTTACTGGTGACACTACGCTAGTGTAAACAGTCCTAGAGTAAATCATACATTTTGTTTAATATTTTAGAATTAAAAGAACATTTTCTATTTTGATGTAACAGTGAACAAATCAAAATATTGTTTGCCGACTGGTGCACTAGCTACACAGAACTTCCATACTGGAGTAATTTCCCTTTAGGAAACTTGGAAAGAGTTTCCAACACACTACAGATGGACACCATTTCCTAAAAAACACCCATAGAGCATACTGTAGGTTTCATAATTCAAAGGGGCCACTTCAAATGCATGAGCTGTATCAACAACAACTAACCCACATATTTTCTCATGTGGTCATATTTATTTATGCTGGGTTTCTCAACATCTCACACTTGCTTCACTGCCATGATACATACTGAACAGCATCCTGACGTAAGCTAGCGTTATCTGATGTGACCCCTGGCTCAGTGTGTTTGGGTAACTGTTTGTTTTGATAGGGTAACGTTAGCATCAGTTAGTACGTTTTCAGATGTTTCGTTTAAACGTATGCTAACGTTTAATAACGTCTGATACTTTGAATGGATTCCAATGGCTTCCAATTTACGATCGAAATAAACGTTAACAGTAACGTTAATTAGCTACATAACCTAACCTAAGTTACTTCATTAGCATAAATCACAGATAGACTGAAGCTATCGCAGTTAGCTTATGTTACATTAGCATATCAGTCAGTGGTACATAGAAGAACTGGATGTTTAATATTTAACTAACGTTATATGTATTTTTTGCTTTAGATTTGTGACGTTACTCGTTAGTTAACATTAACGCCCGTGGTATTCTTCAGATGAGGCTAGCTGTTGGAGTTACTTAACGTTGGCAGCCGCGATGTTAGCAAAACAGCTCAATTTTCAATTCATACAACTTACTTTCAGACATGCAAGTCCAGGTGGCAAATCTGCTTCGATCTGAAGGGCCATGTTTAGTGATCGAAAAGCAGCAATTTCAGAAAGTCACAAAACTTCTTGTTTCGGTGATCAGCAACACAAAGTCCCGCTCGAAAGGATGCTGGATGCTTCCTACGTCATTTGACGACTTCCGGTAAGTTTGAGTTAAAGCGATATTCCACTCCAGAGTAATAGTCCGCTATGCCTATGTGAGGATGGGTGAAGATCTTCAGTTCACAACACAGTCCTGGAGTTTCAGCAGAATACAGGGTTGCAGCTAATGGCAGTTATTGGAGACCAAATGTAAATGTTAAAAAAGAACATAAAACAAACACAAAATGTCTCCATCCTGCTCGTGTGGTGTAATCCAAGTGTCCACAAGCCGCGACATTAAGATTTAACCACAAAAGACGCCATTTACACCACGTTTTTAGCTTAAATGTCAACTGTAGTATATAGCAGATAGCATGTAAACATGGTGTCGATCTCGCGATATTTTCACACGTGCATCCATTGAGAGATATACGAAGTCTCGTGATACATCGAATTACACCACACAAGCAGGATGGAGACATTTTGTGTTTGTTTTGTGTTCTTTTTTTTCTTCTTTTTTTACATTTTATCCGTGGTCTCAATTCACTGCCATAGACCTAATACTTTAGGTCTGTTCAAATTATGAGTCGAAGTAAATGCACTCATATAGATAGAATGATTTAAAATATATATATATATATATATATATATATATATATATATATATATATATATATATATATATACATATTATAATTCAAGTTTTTATTTTCAATATCAGCTTTTCGGTACATAACCTCATTATTTGTGATTCAAGGTGAGCAAATCAGTCACTTATTATTAGTTCTTACATGGCAAGACACAGGTAAGTTAAAAAAAAAAGAAAGGAAAAAAAGGAAAAAAGCAAAACAATGCAGGAGAACATGTAAAGTAGCATGTAAAGTAAGAGAACATCAATGGTTAGAAGGGGCTGTCACTCAATTATGATATGTGTCCAGAACTGGTCCCAGGTATGAGCCCTGGGTTTGTTTCTACCATCTATCTTATTAAGCATATGTTCATATGATGCTGTTTTTGTCATTAAGTTTGTCCATTCTTTCAGATCTATCAGCTTAGGAGTTTTCCAGTGCTTAAGAATCGTCCTGGCCGTATATATATATATATATTGATTTCGGTGCCTACCTTTAAAGTTGTTGTTTTATATTATTCTCTTTTTTGTTTTTCCTTCTATTTTTATTATATCACATTTATCCTAGTATACTGTTGACATGTTTAATGAAAGGTCCCATTAAGAACGAGATAATTTCTCTTTCTTCCTAAACTCATAGCTAAATTGTACTGTATATCTATTGTCTTTTTAGAGGGCTAAAGGATTGTTTTATAATACTAATACAGTCTTATTGATTAATTCATTGTTGTTGATAGAGATATGTGTATGTTATTGTAGTGATAATAATAAGTGTATGTCACAATGATGTACATATCATTATTATAATTATAATAATGTACTATATTATCTTTTGTGTTATCTATTTCTATCCTCATTATTATCTTTTCTTGTTAGTATTATCCATGACGCTTTGGGAATGTTGTTTAGTTTACTGGACATTCACGCCAATAAAGCATACCGAATGAGGAACTGAACTGACAGACAGACAGAGAGAGAGAGAGAGAGAGAGAGAGAGAGAGCATTCCAGATTTGTTGCGCTGTGCTGTGAATGTTTGGCTGGACCTCACTTGCTTGATGAATCTTTCAGATGTGTTTCTGTAGGAATATTTTTTTCCCCCTTTATTTAGAAAATATATATATGTGTGTGTGTGTGTGTGTGTGTGTGTGTGTGTGTGTGAATTGCTTGATGAATTTGAATAAATTGTTGCAAAATGTCCTTTGTACTTTATAGCCTGAGCCCATTTCTGTTTGTTTTTTAATGTCTATTTGCATAAAGGATGGTGTCTTTTTTTTACTTTGTTTTACCATTTTTAATAACAGATAATGGCATTGTTAAATTCAGTTATACAGGATGAGGATAAATACATGTTAACTGTTTTTAATGTATTTTTAATTGTGCGTACTGAGAGTGGGTCAGTGTTGAACGATCTAAATGATAATTCAGTGTAGATTCTGCGGCATGGCAGTAGAACAGTCCAGAGAAGCTTCAGTAAAGAATTAAGCTGAATGATCCAAAAGCCATGAAGACTTTGTAAAAATTACATTTTTTTGGTACAGCTGATGGGAACTAGGTTGAATGAGGACATAAGGCAGGATTTTACCAGATGTTTATATTCCTTTCATTAACCAAATCACCCTCAAAATTTAAACTCTGTCAAATCTAACCATGACTCCAACCAGGAAATCTGAGAGTGGAAAATGGATATTCCATAACAACTGACTTACTTGTGGTGCCTCCTCAGTGACAGCTTTGCTACCCTTCACTTTAGGTGATAGATAGATACACGTGATCCTTGATGACGCAAGTATGAAAAAATATGCTACAACCAGTTCCAAGCTTACCATCGGAAAAACATTATTATACCTTTGTGTGTGGCTTTGACAGTTGTTTTCGGGTCAGTCACTAATGGGAAAGCCTTAAACCAAACAGTTTCTCCGTATTTAAGGCATCATGGACTAACCATAACATTGTATCCTTGAACTGGAAAATGCTTAGCAGGCTTTTGAGGGGCCTCACAGACCGTGAGCATATACAGTATTTTCCCTGAAGAACCTTTTCTACCAATAAGCTTTTACCAGATGCCCACAATGACCTACATGATAACCTTCTCTTATTACTCCCTGTGTCACTGTATATTTATTCACTCCTCAAAATTACAATAAATGACCAGGACCAAGTTGTGTGAGATGATTGTACTTCACATTATTCTAAAATGTTGGCAGTTTTATAGACTTGACTGAACACATTTATTTCTCCCTGCTTGCATTAGCACTGAACTAATTATTCAGCCTTCCAGGAGAAACTTGGGCACTGCATCACAGTTATTCAGTAATGCCTATGTAATATTTACTGTATATGAATGTGAAATGTATGTATCCCTCTGATATTTTTCAAATTATAAAGACACAGCTTGTTCTTTTTATGCAAATATTATCAAAATAGTTTCCTCACCTCTGAAGCCATGCAACAAGACAGTCTCATGCAAATGTATTTATGATGGACCATGTAAAATGTGTGCTTGGATGTGATTATTCAGGCACATGAATATCCAGAGGCATTTATGTGCTGTAATTAGATTTTTCTTGGTGGTTTGGAGAATGCAACCCCCAGAGCATTTTGGCCAGTTAAATCATTTCACAGTGTTGCTACAGCATTAATGGCTCTTTTCACGCAGTCCCCATGGCATTACCAAACAATTTGGTAACAAGGTTTCCCCCGCAGGGGAGGACGCAACCATTTTAATTTGTACAGTTGTTTGGCATTTATCACAGGGGGTGTCACAGAAAATGACACGCCTCTGTAATAGGCTGCCGTCTGTTATCATCTCTTTGAGGAAAATTATAAAATAATTTATTTTTACAATTCATTATTTCCTTTGTGGACAGTGTCACAACAGTTTGAATGCAAGTAAGCTGAAATGTCTCAGGACTCAATGAAATTGTAAATGTCAAAGCCAATCAGGCTTCTCCATTTCAATTTGTTGTGCTTGGTCTGATTAGTTGAATTAATTCTGCCAAAGATTACATGCAGTTCCAGTTTACCTTTTCCTGATTGAAGTCTTTATATTGAAACAATTTCTTCAGTTTTGTGAGTTCATGTGTGTGGCTGACATTTGGCTGTTTCATTTATTCTTAGTTATTAAATCAATGAAGGCAATGCTCATCCTTTGATGCACTGAATGAGTAAATGGCTACACGAGCTGTTCTAAAAGGCCAGTGTGTAGGATTTAGAGGCATCTAGTAGTGAGGTTGCAGATTGCAACCAAATGAATACCCCTCATCTCACCCTCCCCTGCCAAGTATGTAGGAGAAACTACGGTGGAGGTTAAATCTGCAAAAAAATGCTAAAGGCCTTCTCTCGAGCACTACTGTAGAAACTAGAGCTGCCCCACAATGGTCGACTAAAACACTATTTGGTGAGAAGAGTGTTAGTCAACAAGGTTTTTTATTCACTTCAAACTCCATTCAGGAGGGGGTAGAGGCAACACAGACTTTTTCTCTTGTAACGCTGAATCTGAAAGGTCATGGCAATGTGAACAATATAAAGCAACATAACATCTGTCCTGGGCTGTTCACATCCCATGCCAATTTGTGATGTTTCCAGTCAGGATGCTTTCTATTGCTCCTCTGTAAAAGTTAACAAGAACATGGCACAGGAATTTTGCCTTCTCAAGTTTCCTAGAAATACAGCTGTTTCTGAACTTTCTTGACTAGTGTGGAGATGTGTGATGTCAGGTTCTCTGTGATGTTGATTCCCAGGAACTTAAAACTGTTCACCTGCTCCACTCATGTAGAGCGGAGTGTGTCTTTGAGCTTCTTGGTTTTGCTGATGTTGAGCAGTCGGTTGTTTTTTTGTTCACCACTCTGCAAGATTTTTGATTTCCTCCCAAAATTAAGTCTGATCATTTGAAATCCAGCCAGTGGTGGTGGTGTTGTCACAAAAGATTTTAATTCAATTCAATTTTATTTGTAAAGCACCTAATCGTAACAAAGTTATCTCAGGGCACTTTTCAAATAGAGCAGGTCTAGATGGTACTCTTGATAAACCCAACTGATCCCACCAAGTGCAAGCACTCTCCATGACAGTTACTGCAATCATGGGTGTACAGTGTGCACAGCAGGGGCCTGAGCACTCAAATGGAGGAGGTGAGACCACACCAATCCAAACTGTCTGGGGTCTGTTTGTGAGGAAATCCAGTATCCAATAGCAGAATGTGGCACTCAAGCCCAGAGTGTTCAGTTTGTGCATCAGCTTCATGAGGGAAATTGTGATCGCAGATTGAGTAACTGATTCACCTTGCCACCTCTGGCTGTGTTTAGACAGTAAACATGATTATGTTCTAGCTAGTCATTGCACATGTGTGAGGCCTGCAGCCATATTGCTGCTCTTGTTTACTGTTTACGGCACATATGGAGCATACAAAAAATCTCTTGCACAGATGTGAGATGTGTGTGGTGTATTAGAGGTACTCCTAGTTTCCCTGCAGAACAGTCAGTCTTATCGCAATCAAAAGACAATAGGCTACATCTGTCTCCTACCATCAAACAAAGTCACTGAAAAGGCCACCAGCACTTCTGTCTGATGAGAAAAGTAAGGAAGCAATTGCTTAACTTAAACGCATTTTCCCTTCAGCTGCAGCTCAACTACATCCACTCCTGAAGTCACTATCCTTATTTGATACCTCAATCTGTCCTGACTGGGAAACCCCACATTTTCTCAACACATGGCGGAGATAATTAATGCTAATGCAGAATTGATATAACAGAGATAAATAATGTAGAGTGGACTTAAAGTCAGCTTTGTGTCAAATAATTTCAGCTGGAGTTTGACCAGCCACTGTCCTCTTCCAGCACTCTGCTGAGACATTCTGATGGGTTTGGAAAGTGGGAATGTTTAATCACTGGAGGCTCAGCCAGCTGGTGATTATGTGCTTATATTAGCAAGATGACATGATGTACTGAATGTCTGCAAGACTCTCTAGCTCAGGTTTTGCAGGAATTATTTTACAGATTAAACCCATTACCAGGTGTTTAACGTGGAGTCTATTTCAGTCTGGAATTTTTAAATGTTCTTTTCAGTGCAGAGTTGTATTACAGATTCTGTGTGCTTAAGGATTATCTGCAGAACATTAAATGTTTTCTGATATCTTGTTAGACTAAACCTGTCATATAGGTTTTATTTATTCAGCTTTTAGGGCCTCTTTACAACTTATTCCTCACACGCAGAAGCACGACATAGATAATATCAAGCAGCTCAGGGACGATTTTCCACCACTATTTCCAAAGACGATATCTTGCTTGTGTGGCGAGGGGGGTGGTGGTGGTGTCAAGGGGAGAAAAGAGAAAAAGGCGAACAACGGCACCTGGGGAATTTCACCCCAGGAAATACTTGAACCTTGAATATTGTTTAGAAAGTAGTTAGTAAGGCACACAGGGTCGTTACTGATGAGGCAGAGATGTGTTTCACAGTTAAAACAAATGTTTTATTTGTAATAATCAAAATAACCAAAACAAGTAGGGACTGGGACTGCAGAAAAGGAAAAAAAGATTATTACTATAAAATGGATGGAAAAAGGACCGTAAGAACTCAGGATCAAGATTAATTAGGGAAAAATAAAGGGTGAACTAATGGTTAATTTAACGGGCAAGATAATGATTATACAAAAGGGCAAAACAGCCGTGTTTAAAAAGCAGGTGAACCAAGGTGGAGGGGGAGAACAATTTAGCCAGGCTCACCATACTGTACATTATAATTTTATGTTGCAACCCTATTCACCACCTCTGGTATGGGGCTTTAACTGAACTCAAGTGGGCAGGAGGACAACCAGATTCTGCACATGGCCAGCCAACACATCACAAATGCTAAAACAAAGGCAACTATAACAGGCAGAACAGGCTGAATTGTGCACAAAAAGTGTTTCTTTTGGCATATACCAAGAACAGCCACAGCAGGGACAGAGCAAGAGGCAGAAAGGGGAGGCCAACGGGTGTCCTATGCCTGGCCCTGGTTAGGGGATTAGCTGGGGCAGGAGTCAGACCAAGGCTGCATTCACCCACTACACAACAACACACCCACCTGCACTAAAGGGAGCATTCCCCACCACACCTGTTTCAGTACATAAGAAGCAAATTCTTTATTTTAAGTCATTTTAAAGGTTTTTCTTAAACAAAAGTTGTCAAGCTCTACTTAGGTTGAAATGAATTTTTCAGTTGAGTTCAAGGTATGTGTTTTTAGTTTTAGGTTGAGCAGTTCTATGCCACAGGTCACTGGACATAATGCAGAACAGAAACATCTGCACAGTAACAGTAACTGTGGGGAAATCGTGTCCAGCTTTTCTTCAGTGACGTGTGGCATGTGTAGCTCTTTGATGTGGATTAAAACAAGCATCACACATAAGAAATACAGCAAGAAAACTGTAACTGATGTTTCAAGTTCATGATTTTGCGCAGCTCTGTAGTGGCCTGTTGCTGATGTAAAAAATATGGTTCAAATTATGAGAGCACACTGCAACAGACAATGAGAAGATCTCTATTGTTTTTTCCACTTAATGTGCGCCTAAAGCAAGCTCCGACAAACACACCATAGATTACTGTTTTATATTCACTAACTTTGTAATGCTCAGGAAAATATGGGTCTTCATGCAAACCTTAATCCAGCCAGCATTATGTTTACCCCCAAATGTTTTATGTTAAGGTAAAATAATTGCATGGGATCATAAATCCTGGGATATACAACTGCAAAGTCCACAGGCTACATTATCTGTGTAAACCTAAATGGGGCTTTGTCTGAAACATCTGCACTATGACATACATGGTGTCAAAGGACTGTGCTTTACCTTATCAGTGTTATGCTCTTATCTATTCTCCACATGTATATCTGTGTCTAATGAGGCCCTTAGCGAGTGAGTCATTCAGCCCTGTGTTACCCAGCGCACGGGGCCGGACCTGTCTGGGATCCTAACAATGGCTGGAGCTGTGGGAAATGAGAGTAAATAGATGAGGCCAGAATTATGCTTCATGTTAAACAATGGACTTAAGCAGACCAGAGAGCATTGTCCTTGAAGATTCCAATCACAGAGCTCCATGCTTGTGATTTATTCTTGATTTATTTGCTATGTGTTATTGATTCAACATGGTTAAACATTGTGTTTGAGTTTCATTTAACAGAGGGCAAATGGCAACAATAATCCCTTTAGCCTTTTGGATCTACTGATGCAGCTGAAAGAATTTACAAGGACCCTGAGCCATATAAATATGAAGATTGAAATATTCTGGCTATTCTTTCCTATATGCATTTATGCATTTTAGTTTAAATGCCTTTAGACTGGGTTGCATCAACAACAAAATACATTTAATATAAGATTAGTTTGAATCAGAATTTGGCAAAACTAGGTTTAAAATGAGTAAATCCAGATTTAAAATTAAGCAGAGCACTGTTGCACAATTCAAAACTAATCTCTGTTTAGTAAATCCAAGTTTAGTGATGTAATCCAAAATTAAAAAGTTAAATCAATATGATGCTTCTTACCCAAATTAAAGTAAGAAGGGTGAAAACCAGTAACTAACTGTCAAAGAAGAAATCTGTAATATATTTACTGTAATAAATCATGCTAAGTTATGCTCACGGGAAATACTCACTTCTCTGACATCAGTGCTGCATACACACTGTCCTTTGAAATTTCTATTCTGGGCTGTAATAACTGTCTTTGTTTGCCCATTTCACATTAATTAGTCTTCAAATCCATGCTGAAAGTAAGTGTCTATTTGTAAGAAATCATTAATAATCTTTTAGAAGGAGCAGATGTTTATAATGGTTAAATTGAGCAATATATTAATATAGTCTGGCAGGCAGTGAGGTAGGCTAAGTGTGTACTTTCAAAGCAGTGAGGTTTTATTTTCAGGATAACAGGCTTACATTTTACATTGACAGACCACTGACAGTTATAAACACCTGATCAACTTACAGTGTAGGAATTGTTGTATTATTGTTATTGTCAATTAATGATGCAGCATTCCTGCAGCCTGCATGAGCTTCCATCTGGGGAGGAGCGGGTGGAGGGAAACTACTCACTTCAAGAATAAAATGTATAATAAATAGGATTTGAACTTATTACTAATACACAGCCCATGGCTCTAGCTTGCTACTGGGACAGCAGAACTCAATTTTGCATGGGCAGTTGTTACATAGCCTATTGCTGCTTTAAATTTCAGCAGCAAAAATGTTACATTGTTTGCCAGGTAGCTAAAAAAATGAAGAAAAAGAAATGCTAGCTAGATTAAAAAGTTGGTTAGCATAATTAGCCCACTCAGTATGTCTCAGCAGGGAATTATTTTGCTCAATCCATCTCAGAAAGGCAGCTATTTTAAAAGTTAAAACCTCCTCAAGTTTAAGTTTAAAGTTAATACTGGATCACAGTTCAAATTGGAATTTAAGTATAAAACTTTGGTGCAATATGAATTTAATCAAATGGAAATAAATGCTTGTTGGTGCAAACCTGCTTTCTACAGTATTTTTCAGATGGTAATGAAGCTGCTCTGTGTCCTGGATTTGGACGAAATCTATTTTATTCTTAAACCTATTACATAAGTAGCATTCACATTACTCATGACAAGTGACGTGAAATGCTATCTGACTGCAGTTTAATTGAATTGCACCTGTAACAAAGTGACTATAATTGACAGAAGCTGATATTCTTATCAGAGAGTCCATATTTACATAATGTATTACACAGGTTACATGAATATTCTACCCAGAGGTCCACTCAATTACTGAGCAGGTAGACTTCTTTGTCTGCAGGCATGTCCTTTGTCCTTTTGTTAAAATTAATGAATGTAATTTGTTGTGAACCGTGAACTGTTAAAGAAGCAATATATAAAATCTTAGCATTCAGAAATGCGTATTGCAGTCTAAATAGCAAGTTGGAGCCATAGACTGTGTATTAAATAAGTTGAATCCCTATAATATATGGTCTAATATACTCATTTATGGTTGAAGTGAGTTATTTTCACCGCCCCCCCAAACTTAAAGCACAGGCAGGTTGCCTGCAGGCTGCAGGGACACTAAACCTACACAAACACAAGGCAAGCTCAACATTATACTTTGAATAAGTGGATCTAAGCTGATCAGATGTTCAGTTTCAGTTTCTTGTCAGTAACAAAGACACTGAATCTGAATTTTGAAAGCTATACAACATAGTAATATGATGACATACATAAAGTGTCTACCATTTACCTGCACTGGGTTATTAAACTCTCTAACTTGGTTGAGATAATTTATCAAATGAAGACATAGTATGTTAGAGTCAAAGAATGATTAGTAACATAGGGTCAGCTTGGTCCCTGGCCTCAGCGTTGGCATCTCTCTTCTTCAAAAACCTCACTTCAAAGTTCCATCATGACTGCAGAGTCACATATAGCATGCTACAGCAAAAACATCACAAACATAAACAAGCAGCGGTAAGATCTCAGAGCTTCAAGGTGCAAGCATGTGTTTGTTGTCAATGTGTATCATCAGGAGTGATGTGAATTGATCTCATCTGTGCGTGTGTGTCATGTCATGTATTCTTTGGTGTGATTTATGTGAGGGTGTGCATGAACAATGAAAACCACCAGGCTGGCTTGCTCTGTGTCTTTGGGCCTAATTTATTATGCATGCTCTATATGCACTTCCCAGCTGCATCCCTGCACATCAAAGATACAGTCATAGCTGGAAATGTCACTGAATTCAGAGGTGTTTCCACCTGCTACAACCTTGAAAGCTGATGATTGTTCAACTTCATTTCCATTAATGCTTGATGTGACTGGTTTCATATATGTACAGAAGCTGATAAGATGTTCTGACTTCTCAGTGAGGACAGAAATTATCATGAAAATGTATCAAAGTAAAATTATTGATTACCCTACAGCATAAAGTATTAAATATTTTGGGGATCTCTGCAGCACTCTGATGTCTGTCTGACACACTGAGACAGGAAAAATATAAAAAAATGAAAAGGCTTCATGTTCTCATCTTTTCTTAGAAAACTCCCTTGTCTTGTTTCTGCCAGACTGCATCTTGATGTTGTCTAGGCTGTCAACTGGAAAGTCTTGAGTATGATCCTTCCAACATTTATGGATAGGACTAAAGCATCATTAAGCAAGCCACCAAACCCCTACCTGCTCACTGTAAGCTGTCAGGGTTGAGTGTTAGCCTAAATGCTTAAACATAAGATTAACTTGTGGAATAGTACTCTGCTGAATGAGGCCTTGTTCCGATTAAGAGTCACATGTATATTGAAAAAGTGCAGACGTAACAACTGATATGGAAAATATTATTCCAGAGGACAGTAATATGACTATCTTTGGTTCATTATAAGCATTAAAGCATAAAAAGTATAAAAGATGCTTCAGCATTTGCAGTATCTCTTTTTTTTGGTCACATTCCCAGATAATTAAGAGAGATTAATGGACCGCCGTCTTGTACTATGGTTATTTTTTTTAGTTTGCTTGTTCAGAAATATATTGATATCATTTTCAATCTCATTTTTGAGAGAGTCCCAAACCAAAGCTCACAAATGGAAAACAGAACAGTACAAGACACAACCACAACAATCACAAACAATCAGACAGACAACAAACTAAATAACAAATCAAAAAAGAGCAGAAAAAGTTACAACCTTAGACCTTAGAAAGCATTATTGAAAAGATTTTGAAAACAATTTGTTTTAAGATGAGAAAACAAAATATGTTTAAATAAGCAAAATGATGACAAAGAACAGATATTTACAGGTAACTTATTACACAAGAAGAAGCCTAAAACATGAAAGCTTTTTTTTTTTTTACCAATGTCCTTAGGCACACTTTAATGTGTTCAGTTACTGAATTATTATTCAAAATCCTAGATAATTAGAGTCTTGTACTAAGATTATTTTCTTAATCTGCTTGCTGATTACAAAACAAATACTGCATTTAATTTGAAATAATTTAAATAAAATACCATCAAACATGTTAAGTCAACAGTTAACTCCTGATCAAAATCCAACAGTATGTCTGTAACAGTACCCTGTAAGTATTCTGTCACCATGCTTCATGCCACTCGATGTGATATAGCTTCAGGTAAAAATTATATTAATACGAATAATAAAATATTACAGTACATAATATGTAAACATGCAATAAATGCAAAATGATTCCATTTGTTTTATTGTGATTATGAAAGTAAATTATCTACGGCTCATCACTGGCCCTCCAGGGGTTTTTATTGACGGGTGTAACTGCTTCACCATTAATTTTTTTTGATGTAGCAAAGCTGAAAGCAGAGAGGGTGAAGGCTGAACCAAGAAGTTATGGTAATTTTGTTCTGTGGTGACTTTTACAAAGAGATTATGTGTTATTGAAGGGTTTGCTCTCATTTGCGTATTAATTATAACGGATGATAAGCCAAATTAGGCCACCTGAGAGGGCTTACGCAACGTATTTTTCAAACCCGCTGTAACAGCTGTTCTTCATTGATGAAGCATACTTCATTCTAGAGAGGCACTAAATAATTTCTGTGCCAGCGGAAATGGATGATGTTTGTTGATGTTTTTTCTTCTTGTTTTCATATTCTTTTTCTTCTTGTTTTCTTTCCAAGTAATCAAAATAATTTATTAAGATCATTTGCTATTTTATCTTTGTACTAAATTTGTTCACGGCTAAAAGCAAACACATGCATGCATTTCCTGAGTTTTGCCATCCTTGTCCTAGAGCCTGAGGTCAGCAGGGATGTGGGCTAAGGTGCTCACTGTTTTTGGACACAAAAAGGAACAAAATCACTTCTAACACAATAATTATGTAAACTGTTACTAAATATATATATCACTCTGTGAACAGACACATCAGTGTTTGTGTTACTGTAATTAGAGTAATTTAACACGTCTTTTCTCATGTCATCCGAATAACCATTACTTCTTTTTAATACACATATTATGCATACCCCCCCCTTCTCTTTGATATAAAAAAAAAGTAATATTCAATTAATTACTATGACTTAAAATGCCATCTGACAAAATAAAATTGCTCCTGCAGTTGTTCCTGAAATATTTTAGACCACATGTCCTCACATCTTTGACACATGGAGATCCCAGATTTATTCTATAATGGATGTTAATGTGTCTGACTCTAATAGCCTGAACACAGAACTGTTTGAAAGTACATTTCCAGCTATTTTAAAGATCTGTACTTGTTAGTAAGTGGTATACATTCCAGGCTAATGAAAAATGCTACTTGTTTGACATGTCCTTGTTGAGCAGGGGTTTCTCAGGTGGAACAAATTGAATTTTGTTTATGCACCAGCAGTGTGTGAGCTGCTGGTGTAATGCTCTCTGACCAATGGACTAGAAAGCCAATTTCAAAGGCAGATGTAATCATCTAATTTATGCAAAACTCTGCACTCTTTAGCTGTCACTACAACGCTAGTTCCTAATCCTTAAAGAGTAATCAACACACTGCTGACTCTACATGTAAACCTCATGTTCAGCACTTTGTCTGCTGCACTTTCTCCCTCATGTGGCCACAGGATGAACTACAGTCTCTGGTATGTTAATCAGTAAATTATTCTTGTGTTTTTGTTTTTGTCTTTATTATATTATATACAAATCTCAATATAGCCTTTTCATATTTAACTATAATACATTTTTGTTGTTACTGGTGTCTATTAACTGGCACTTTTAAGTGTCTAATTTAAATCTGGGGTCAGACAGCAATTAGCCCCTTACATATTGCTCTTGTATTTAGGCGCTTAAAACCCAGTTTCTTTAGCAGCTTCTTACTATGATTGATGGGGTCCTACATCTGCACACAACCTTAAACCAAAGTGACAGAACATATGTTTTTTATTATATCTGTTCTTCTCTGTCCTTTTCTCACTGGTTTGAAGTGGGCGGGGCTCCTTGTTGAAAAAGGTGATGTCACGTACTTCCATTCAACACTCAGAATATGGAAACATTTATTTAAAAAAGTCATGTCAGCTGTGTGGATTGTCTTACTCTTTTTCCCAGCACTGCATTTTTAAATGTTAAACTCTTAAAATTCCCATGAAGTCAAAAATTAATGTTAAAAGTGTTTTTTTTTAAACACATATGTCTTGCACTATGTGGCTGGATCTGCATCAACAGTGACAGTCATTTCTCTCGGTGTTCTTGGATATTCTTAATGGTATTTTAGCATTTGTCTATTTTCTATTTAGACTGCAATACGCATTTCTACGCACTTCTTGTACAAAAATACAACTTTATAATTATTCTTCTAGCTGCTTAGCTTCAACTCTTGGAGTTGGAGAAGTAGCTAACTGCTAACTGCTGCAAACTGTGGCTGTTAGCTGTCGTTAGCGGGCAATGGACCTGGGCTCAGCAGCCTCAGAGACTGTATCAGGAAATACAGCACTTAGGTCATTTACAAGTTTCCATGGAAAAATAGCTTTACTTGTAGCTAACTGCTAACTGCTAACTGCCATTAACTCAGTTAGCTGTACATCTAACTGACCCAGCCACCTCTGTATTCACTGTCAGAAAACTGGCCTCTTGACCTGTTACTGGGAGCTCTCAGTCTAGGAAGAGTTCTCTAATATGACATTTGTCCTTAATACATCCATGGACTGCTATAGCTGCATGATTCAACACTTTTGGCTACTTTAAATGTCAAACAATATCCATCTTGTTGTCTGTTTCCACAGAAAGAAATGTGAGCAATTAGCACTCTGCTAGCAGTTCCATAGTAACTTTAATAATATCTTCTGTAAAGATGTTTTTTCTAACTTTCTTTAGCTGTTGGTTATTCAATTTCAATTTATTCACCTGATTCACCTTTTGT
>JAJHUR010086001.1:0-11370 GCA_027495735.1 Lutjanus campechanus | reverse complement strand
CAGCTAATAATGAGGTCCTCACAAGTAGAAAATAACTGCTACACACACACACACACACACACACACACACACACACACACACACACACCCCTTAGTAAAGTTCCCTAATAGTCTCCTTAGGTGTTAAGGTGATATTCATGTTAAAACGCAGCACATATATTAGCACCTCAGCTCCTATTATTGCACACATTATAGGTCAATAAAGCATGCCGTCACTGTGTGTGTGTGAGAGAGAGAGAGAGTGTGTGTGCAAATGTTCAGTGTCTGTTGCTCTTATGCATAGTAAATTCTTGTAAAAGGTGCATGTGCATGAGAATATAGGTTGATATTATCAAGCTACATATACGTACGTGTGTGCCAAAGTATGAGAGTGGGTACTTGTGTGTGTGAGAGTGTGTGTTACAGCCTAAAGCCAACATTTGCGTTCTGAGGGGAGGCGGCGAGTTTCTCTAAAGAGCCCATATGTTTCTCATTTTTCCATACACATTCATGAGGCATTTCTGCATTTTTAGAGAAAAAAAAAATCTGAGAGAAAGAAGAAAGGAGGACGCGGAGAAGAGAGAGATAAAAAGAAAGAGTGTATTCCCCGTAGAGATGTCAGATCACAGAGCTGGCTTGTTTCACAACCAGCCTGGTTAGTGGAACTAATATATCGAAGACCTCACAGAGTTTACCTCTCTCTGTATTTCGTTTTCTCGCTACGGAAAATAGATTCCTTTCGCACACACGGCAAGAAAGTCTCAGATTTGCGTAAACACAGACGCGCACACACACGCGCTCTAAAACAGACCGCACACAAGAAGTTTGGGGCGGCGAGCATGCCCCAAGGACATAGGACAGAGGAGATGAAAACTAAAACCATACGCAGAAAGAGGGAGAAGGAGGGATGAGATCGAAAGACGGCGAGAGGGGAAATGAGAGCAGCCATTATACAGCGCAAAAGTCCCAGCAGCATTTTTTACCAAAACCATAGTGGAGGAAATATGTGATTGGTTCTGACCAATTGTTGAGTGTGTGTGTGTGTGACCATATTGTTCTATATGTGCACAAGCCTGTGCAATATGCTGCCTCGGGTTAGAGTATGTATGAGGGCAAAATGCATGTAGGAGTGCGTCCCACTGGATGTCAGTGCCTGTGACACTGTGCATGTTTGTGGACAAAGAGAGCCGTCTCTGTTTTACACGCCAGCAGGCAACAAATCAGCTCACAGCCACATCTATATGTTCTGTATAACCAACCCTGCACTACACCGATCTGGGTATGTGCATGCATGTGTCCGTGTGTGTGCGTCTGTGTCTGTGTGCGCGCGTGTGTGAGGGCCACCGAGGATCAGAGTGTGAACAAGCAGCAGCTGGTGAGAAGTGAGGGAATGACAACGTGTTTAGAGAAAGATAAAGACAGACGGATGTGGAGGAAGAAGAAACAGAGAGGGACATAGAGGTTAATTCGACAGCACGAGAGACAGCGAGGTGCAAAAAACGTATTAATTATTTGCACAAAACAAGATCTGGAAAGAGAGCCAGTTTCACCAAAATGTTGGCCAAAATGTTGAAACTGTGTAAAACTTAACATACGTTTGTGCAGTTCTGCACTCCCAGGCGAGCTTCTCTGAAAATGCTGAGTATATTTCTGACTCTGTGTCCTCAGTGTCAGTTGGAAGATTTTTAGAAAATATGTAAGAAACTTTTGTTGAAACTACAGTTTGAAACTTTTTATCTTAACTCATCAAATACAGCTTTGTCACCGCCCCTCAGCGTCTCACAGTGTTTGGATGAGGTGCACCATGCTGCTCCAATATTGACCCACATGTGGCGCAATAAAACGCTGTGAGGATCAAACCCATTCTCTTTCCAGATCATCAACTACTGACGCTGCTTTGTCATGCCCTTCGGCGTCTCGTACTGATGCACACTCTTTGGCAGCTGTATGAGGCGCTGCCAGAAAGCTGCTCAACATGTGATTTAAGCTGTGAAACGGTTTCAGTTTGGAAAGGTTTAGGCACCAAAACTGCTCGGGGAGGTTTAGGATAAAGCAACGCTTGGGACTACAATAAGTATGGTGCGTAACGTACGTCACATGACATCACTGGAGCAGTAAAACAAAAGCCACATGATGCATGGAGAATCATCTGCCTTTAAACCTTTAATAACGTGCCTTGTTTCTTTGAGCCATGCATCCATCCCACCTCCTTCATCTGCAAACTTTCTCCCTCTTTATACTATGTCAAAAGCCTAATGTGTGTAGTACAGCTGTGATGGGATTACGCGGAAGTCACTTGACAGCCCGGTGTGTCTCTTTCAGCCCCGAACTGGTACTGTGCGCTTCTGTATGAGTCACCGACCGGCGGCGAGAAAACATCTGTATTTGACAAGTTGAGATTGCAAACGAGCCATCTTGCCTGGTATGGTCTCCTAAATTGTCGATTTAAGAATAACCTCTCTAGGATTGTGTAAAATAACTGGCACACCCCAAAAGCCCTCGACCCAGCTTTTTACAGAAAGTGATGAGGAAGAAGGCGAGGAGCATCCTGACAGATCTTCAGCAAGTTACAGAGGCAACTAAAACTCTTTTTAACAAGTCCTTTTTCCCCCCAAGTGCCTACAACATCCTTAACTTCTTAAATGTCTGAAATTCTAGCCACAGACATGACACTGACTGCTTTCAGTGTTTCATGTTTAATGGTTCATATGTAATTCTTGCTGTAGCATAACATGAACTCAAGTGCTTAGTCGACTTTGGCTATATGCACCAGGATGTATTATAAGGAGCCACAAGGAACTGTGGCTGAACAGAAAGAAGTGGTGGTTAAGTGGACTAAATACAGGGTTTTCATTCAGGATGTTTGATTCCTGAGTGTGGCATGTTTTTTTTTTCCTTTCTCTCAACTGAGATATTTTGATCGTTCTTTTAGCGGTGTCCAAAGCGGTGTTATGGTATTAATTGCATTAATTAATTGTAGAGGATGATAAAAGTCACTGTTGCAAATCCTGGTGAAATATGGTCCAGCTGTGATGTTCAATCAACATCCTCATTGTGAAAACTTTAACTTTTGAACCTATTCTGATGTTTTTTCAATGGAAAAATGCTCACTGGGTAAGAGAAGTGTGTACGACAACAAAGTGTTTAGGAGCGAAGGACCTGCCCGCCACATACACACACTCACACACATGCACACACACACCCACACATGCACACACACACACACACATGCACACACACACACACACACACACACAAACTTGGCTGAAATAGTATACTGTGCCTCATGCCACCCAAGCACAAGAAACACACAAAGGGAATTTCCTCATTCAGAATAAGCTAAGTGGAAAGCACACACACGCACACACACACATTCTTCTGCTAACCAATATGAACTTTCATGGCCGGGTGGAATGTGTGTGTGTGAGCCTGTATCATATTCACATTCTTTTGTATGGAAATAAGAACATTAAAAGAATCCAAATTATGTGTGTGTGTGTGTCTGTTTCTGCATCTGTGCTGATGTACTTATGCGCATGTGTGTGTACATTTTTGTGTGTCTTCACTGTCCACATGTCTGGTTATTATACAGCTGAGAAGACAGCGAGCACAGTGTAAAACTATGTGTTTACAGTCATGATTATAAACAGAGCAGATTGAGCAACAACTTTGACTGTTTGTTCTCATGTGTTGCACATTTACTTGACCATGTGTGTGAGTATGTGAGCGTGTGTGTAAGAGTGTGTGTGTGTGTGTGTGAGAGAGAGAGTAGATCCTTCTGCGATTTGGTTTGCATGTGTCTGCGTGTGCAACGATAGCTTTTTAGATAGCGCTCTTCAGTAATTGAGCCTGCCACCCTGAGTTCAACTCTTTTAATTAAAGATACAATGAAACACAATGGTGCTAAATGAGCGTCTCTTTTATTACTCACTCTCTCTATCTCTGTCTGCGTCTCTTTATTGCTTAAGACACTGGATGAGTGTTATTATCAAGCGGAAATTGTCCTGGCCATGAATGAAAGCGCTAATCTATTAAATCTGCCTCTGCCTCACGCTTTCTACCTCTCTTTCTCCCTCTCGACTAGATTGAGTGTGTGATGACAAACCGGCCGGAGTAATTACAGCAACAGCGTTAATCTGCTTCCATATTCGTGTCACAGTGAAAGTGGATCTGTCGTCTCTGCCTACAGGAGCCTGTTAAAACACCACTCGGGTGTTATTACAGCAAATAAAACAGGGGTGGATATTATCTTTTCTGCTGAGGATGTGGATCCTGCAGGGTTAAACGCTGGAAATGAGAGCATTCAGCTCATAGTGTAACCAGCGCACTATTACCAGCAAATAAAAGTAAGAAGTTAGCACTGTTGTCTACTTAATCATACTTTAATAGCTCATAAAGTTATCTTAAACAAACATAAATGTCAACCAAGACTACAAAACACTGAGATGTGTTAAACTCATTGCTACAGTCTCAGATTTATGCTGATTTTCACCACAGTATGGGGGTAGTTCAGGTCAGTCAGTGTATTATCTACTGTGGATGGCTGCCTACATGCCCCCGTTTTGGAGAAGAAACAGTATTGTACAGTGTAGGAAGCTAAGCAATGTACTGATGGTGACAGGGTCAGCAGAAAAATGTGTTTTTGCCACCTATAAAATGGCCCACCTCAAAAAAAAGTCTTCATCAGTCTAAGTGTCCTCTATATTTACTTTACCCTGTCATCAAACAGACTTTTCCAACAGGAAACCCCCATTATATAAGCCAAATATTGCTCTCTTCTAGGCCACCAGACTCCTTTGGCAAATACAATAGTTTTACCTGGCAGAACATCAGGGTTGCTGGTCTACCGCTGCTTCCATCGGTTATTTTGTTTGTGTTATTCTGTGACTTTGGTGTTTTAAAGGGTTAGTTCAGATTCACCTCAGCCACTTAAAAAAAAAGTCAGCCTGAAAAACAATCATCAAATCAGAATATTTTCACTGCTTTACTTTGCTGCCAGAGAGCCCTTTCCAATGAGAATCCACTGTTATATATGCCAGTGTCACTCTCTCCAAACCAACCAAACTCCACAGGCAAAAACAATAATTTAACCTCGCAGAACACAGGAGTTGCTGATATACCGCTGCCCTGATCAATTAGTTTGTCTGTGTTGTTGTGTGACTTTGGAGAACCTGAACTATCCCTTTAAAACACCAAAGTCACACAATAGCATTAACAAACTAATCAATCTAGGCAGCACTAGATGAGCAACTCCTGTGTTCTGCGAGGTTAAATTATTGTTTTTGCCAATGGAATCTGGTGGCTTTGGGAAGCGCTGTCTGATGGCGATATAAATATAGCGTATGCTTAAACTGATATAGATTGATGATGGTACTCCTACTGCATCTCCAAACTGGGAGCAGACCGAGCACCATCTACTGTAGGTAATACACTGACTGTTGATAAGTACCTCATACAACACCCTTTAAAATTGCCTTTACGGCAAAAAGAATAATCCTGCATTTTTGATGGATATTGGATGATCAAAATTTGACTTACAGTCTCTTGATTCCATAGATTCTTGATATTTGGAGTCGAGACAAAGATAGTAATATATCCAGCAAAGAGGCCCTGGATACAGTTTTAAATTATTCTGATCCTCTTAAGACACAGGGGGCTAAGACGCTTCCTGAATGACTTTGCTTCATTATAATGGGGTAATAGAAAAAAGAGAGCGCGAAGCAGAAACGAGTAGGTGTATATAAAGAAACACAGGAAGACAGACAGAAAAAAAAGAGCTGCTAGAGGGAGCAAGAATTTAAACTTCTTAGAGTCAACTGATTAAGATAATTAAAATCTAATTACAAAGAATTACGACCAAGACCTTCGGATGTCCGGTTTACTGTGTGCGTGTGTGCGTGTCTGCATGTCTGCGATACAATAAGTCAACCAGGTGCAAACCCTCTGCCAGACATGTTGAGAAGGAGCGGAAGAAAGAAAAAAAGGCAGAGTAACAGTGAAACAGAAGAAGAAATACAAAGCAGCGAGACAAAGAGCAAGAGAAGGGGATACAAGGCCAGAAAGCAACATGACAGGGGTGAAAGTTTTCCAGTCGGGCCAGATGTCCCAGAGTGGCGTCTGTTCTGGTCATTATGGGAGTCGACCTGTCACTCTTTGTCCGTGCATGTGTGTGTTCTTGTTGCAGCGCTGAGGAATGTCAAGAATCCCTCTTCCTAAAAGTGTCACCGGCACGTCAGGCACTTTTATCAACTGGCCTGATCTCCTCTTCACTTCTTCCTACCCCTCCTCCCTCCCGCCTTCCTTGTCCCTGAATCTGCAGGATCATAACAAAGGGGTCAGAGGTGAAACTATTTGTTATTACATAAAGAGAGAAGGAGAGAGTGGAGGCAGCGACGGAGGAGGAAAATGAGAGAATATTAAGGCCAGTAGCAACTACATAATGGGCTCCATTTGCATTTTACATGTTTTACACGTTGTTTATTTAGCTGAAAGTGGCTCATAATGAGGGAGAGGGCAGAAGGAGCTCCGCTTACGATATCGCTGACATTACAAGCAAGCAAGACAGGAACGGGTCAGGACCAGTTCAAATAATGATTAAGGATGTTTTCACATAACTTAATGTCTGTTTCGCTGCTCTATGCTGCACTAGAAGTGGCGTGTTTATGTTGTCCTGCAGGAGTTGTTTGTTTTGGTGTTAGCTGAAGAAGAACTGGCTACTTAAAGGGCCACTCTATCAATTTTACACATCAAAGTCTGTTTACTCCTAATGGTCAGTACAAGACAGCCTGTGAAACCAGTCGTACAACGTCGTCCGTGGCTCTTCTGCTCAGACTTGGAGAAGACAAATTTATAGAACAAGGCCTGTATGGGGTGGCAGAGTTTGAGACACGCACTCACTTACCAGGCAGAGAGGCTCTAACAAAAACACACAACTTGGGGGTGAATACAACATAAACTGAGGAAAAGATAAGGTGTGAGATCAGTGGTGAGGGTGACCGTTACAAGCTCATAGTAAATTGTACTTTTTTGCAATGAAGGGGGCTAATTTTGTACCAAATCTATGCATAAAACCTATGTCAAGCACGTGCAAATAACAACGAAACAACAAGACGCAATTAGCTTGACAGCACAGTTAGGGTTGCGTTTCACCCTTTGCAGGTGCTTTGAGAATTAGATGAGTTTCTTTTTGTCCTGTATGTGCAGGTGTAAAGCCATGCAATCTTTTTAGCATCATGGGAAATGAAGGATACAGTGTTTTCTTTTTGAATACGTGTCTTGGACATCCCCCAGCCTAATGGAAGTACATACTAAGTCCCTGGATTATCCTTTTGTGCATAAGCAGCAGGTATGCCTGCCGAACATACGTCAGCGCTCTGCTGTAAGTAATTTCTTGGAAGAGCAGTTCAGCAATAAACATCTAACACTAAACATATTACAATAAGAAACTCCAGAAAACTGTCCGACAATACCTTTCCTTTTAAGTAAATTATATATGCCTTTACTCAGTTCTGACATTTTCAAATTTATACTAATTGACCCACAGGGGTGCTACAGTTAAAGGTCAATAGCAGCCAATAAGAGGCTGTGTAGAGTTGCTCTTTTTATATTCAAGTCTTGGCAGTTCTGATCGCTGATGTAATGGGGCTGATGATGACATTTGTCGTCAAACATTTAGCCAACATCAGTGTTTGCTTGAACTCTGCCTTTCAAACAGAGCGACACAGTGATACTATTAAGCACGCCTGTCTGTGAAAAGTGAGAAGCGGCGTAATGCGCCGTGCTGCGCTACGCAGCACCGAGTCATTTGTCATCCACTGACAAGCCCATGCAACAGAAATGAGCCGGGGCCAACGTCAACACTGTGTCGCAGAGGGGAAAGGAGGAAAAGTGAAATCTTACAAAGAGAAAGGCAGGAAAGAAGTGACAGAGCCGAGAGGAGGGGAGGAAGGAAGGCGCGATGGGGGAAAATATTTGAGAAGGGAAGCTTAGAAATGCAGATAAGAGGAACGAGAGCAACCGAGAGAGAGGAAATGTTGGAGGAAGAGAGGAAGGAAAAAGGAAGAAGGAGATAGAGGAAGACAGAAAAATGCAGCGGAGTGATAAAGAGACGTGATTATGAGGGACAAGAAAGAGGAGAGAATTTTATCTCGGTGAGAGAGTCCCTGAATCCTCCTGTTGACTGACATTTCCTCTTCCTTTAAATACCTTCATCTGAATTGCTTTTGTCTGCCTATCCTGCATCTGTGTGTGTGTGTGTGTGTGTGTGTGTGTGTGTGTGTGTGTGTTTCAGTCATCTAAGGAGGCTTTGTGCTGCCATAGCTACACTCTTAGAAATACAGGTGCTAACTGGAACATTACAGGGTTCTTTAGCTTGTCCCCATAGAACCCTTTTTAAAAGGTTCTACTTAGAATTCAGCATAAAAGGTTATACCTAGAATCATCTGTAAAAGGTTCCACTCAGAACCCCATATGAGAAAACCTTCTGTGGTCTAATGGTTCCACCCAGAACCTTCTTTTGGGGTTCTATCCAGAACCTTTCCACCTTCAACCAAAAACACACCAAGGGAGCATTACCGATAAACACTTATGTATCCCAAATGTTTCATCAAGAACCCATATAACGGGGTTGACCCGGAAATTCTTTGCAATGATTTCATCTAGAACCCACCAAAGAAGTAGCAAGAATCCTTTTATATAGCAAAGGTTTCACCTAGAGCTCATCCAGGGGGTTCTTCCAAGAACTGCTTTGGATTCCAACATTACATTCATCAAGAACCCACCCAGTGGGTCCAACAGAGAACTCTGTTATCTCTTTTTAACCCTTGTCTGAGGGTTCTACGAAACTGAATCCCATATTGTATTCAACAGATGAGGCAAAAATGATCAACCGCTCCAGAAGACAAGTAAAATGAAGTGATTGAGAGGATTCCAAATGTGTCTACTCTATATTTAGAAATACCATTTGAAACAGGTGAGCAATTGCATTTTGCATTTGAGGATTTGAGGATGAGGATGTTTTAACAGTCCTCAAAGAACTCTTTTTCCCAAAAAGGGTTATTCAGAAGCTAATGGTTCTGGGTGGAACCTCAGCCCTTTTGAAACCTGTATTTCTAAGAGCGTAGGTTAAGTCTTTCAGACCAGCACTAAATCCACTTGTTGAACACAATGATGTTACAAGTGGCTCCTGTGAACACAACAGTCACGGCTCTCACATAATAGTGGGAAAGCAAGGCTGGAAATTGTTCATTATTCATTTTGAATCACTGTTCTTTCCTTGCTTCTACTGTTTGTTTCTGCCACAAACTCGACGTGTTTCTCAAGGCTGACAGGGCACTGAGCGCTGTGATAAAATGAAGAAGAAAAAAAAAAACTTTCATGTCTTACAGCAACGGAGCAGCTGCAGCCGTAACAAGAAAAATATCAACTTTATGTGACTTGACAATTGTTAGATTGCTGGTTTGTGTTTGTATCTTGATGTAGTTCGCCTGAAATTGCAGGTTTTCACAAAAGAGGACAAAGTAGACCTGACAGGAGTTTTCCGAAGCTGTCATAAGGATCGAGGAGAGCGATGGAAGCAGAACGAAAAACACCACAGGGCTTCGTGATGAGTACGTTTTGTTTCTGCCCCAAAAAACTGTTCAAGGACTACTTCCACAGCGGGAAAGGACAAGCATGGTGCACTTGATACCAACTTTTCATCCCTCTCAAACTTTTTTATTCTTTGACTGATAGGAAATCAATGATAGTAGTCAGAAAATACATTTATGGAGTCAAGGGTGGAAGTTATAGTAGGAAGGGACAGGGGGGTGTATGCACGTATGCCTACAGAGACAGGAGGCCCATCTTTTACTAAAATCATCATAACTTACTGAGTTTTTGACTGATTTTCAAGCGGTTTGCTGATGAATTTTCACACAAAAATTATTCTGTTCTGTTAAATTATTTGCAACGAGGGTGAATGAAAATTCTGGGAAGGATTTACTGGAAATATTTGAGTTGGTTTAATCAATAACTTTAATTTATGTAATCAAAGAGTACATGTCACACTAACTCCAAAAATTTATCCTCCAACTTTCCCCCAACTGATTGCCTAAATTTATTTTGAACACTGGTAAGTTATTCAGGTTTACAGTGTTAAATAATGTATGTGTTTTTACACATACAATGACCTCGGGCGGTACTTTCGGTGTTCCCTTCAGGAACTGCTGTTGAGAATGTTTTCTATTTATTGTCCACCCCAACAGTGAAATGAAATATCAACCCTTGTAAAGAACACACCAAAGATGAAGGTGTCTTGGCAGTATATAACGAAAGCAAAATCAAATCATTTAATGTTAAAATTACTTCCAAACCTGAAGTAGTTATAGCCATGGCTGATGAGGGGAGGATCAATGAAAAGGGACAGGGACACTTGTGAAGGTTGCTCAGCTCGAAAATCGCCAATTTGAAAACTTTTTTGGCAACAAAGAGGTATCTAATGGATCAGATTAAAGTTATCTACAATAATAAATGAATTAAAATGATGATGAATAGTTTCCTTCAGCGTGACAAATACTTTGCAAAGTCAAAATAATTCCTTAAAATGTAAGAAAAAAAAAAGACCTCTGCTGTCCTTCCTGGCAGCAGAACAGACTCAGCATGTCTTCCAGGAAGACATAAAAGCAGTTTAAAAAGACGGATAGTTCAGTTGACTCAATGCCTCAGCCCCATTGGAGCTCCAACGGCCCAATCAACCAATCATAAATTAGCTGCGGAAACTTGTTATTAAAGGGTTCAAACATCCGGGCAGCAAAGGAATCTCACTCTGAGCCGTGATTGGTGGGACCGCCCGGGGCGCCGCGGTAACAACGGGTCATAGCAGTGACACCAGCGTCGACACCAGAGACCACTCACACTGTAACTCCACAGCCAAAGTGTGTGTGTGTGTGTGTGTGTGTGTGTCAACTGTCACATTCAGCCATTCTCATTAACTGAGAAGCTGATTTATTATTGGTTTAATTACAGAGCTCTGGATGCCAATCAATTAAGACTCTAACGTACAACCTCCAACTGCAGCCTTCCACAGGGTTAAGGTGTGTGTGTGTGTGTGTGTGTGTGTGTGTGTGTGTGTGTGTCAGTGCGTGTTCCTTAAATCAGGAAGTGCAGTAGACTAAAGCTGATTCTGTTTCTAATAACGGAAGAAGTCAGGGCCACTCTGCTTTTCCTAATGGACTCTTTATTAAGTGGCATTACACTACACAGATGGTAGTGAAGCGGGAAATGGAGCAACAAACCACTGCATGTACTGGGATCACAGTAATCTGATTACTAGTGTATATAAGTTCAACAACTTTATTTATAACTGGAATGATTACATGGACAGTAAACAGGGAAATAACACAATACATACAC